>JASDQU010245001.1:90635-100983 GCA_032191745.1 Picea mariana
CACTTAATCAATTTATTTTCCATGAATATTAATAATAATTCATGTGTACTTGGTATTTTTTCCTTCATGTAATATATCCCTCCTCCATATTGACTAGGGCTTGTGACATAGGTTATTCCATGGTGTCAGGGTGTATGCGACACTTATATGACACTTTACGACACTTAGGACGAGGTACCTAGGTGTGCAAATTTCATGTGTAACACAAATCATAGAGATACCACACATAAGAGGAGAAGAAGAGGATTCATAGTCCAATATGATAATAGAAGAACCGTGGAGTCCTACTTAGATAGAATTTTGTGTTGAATATATGACCCCTTCTGTGTCACCACAATCAGAAGTAATAGTTGAAGACTTATCAAAATAACTTGTAGTTAGAAAGGGAGCACATAGTAGTAGCAATCATAGTAGTGGAAGTAGTGCGTAGATTCAAAGTCAACCAACATCACCAAGGGGAGCGAATACACAAAGAAATATCACGGGGGTAGATAACACCCTAAAAATTCCTAAGTTTCAGTGAGTGGGGTCAGAGTAATGAGATCATATGTTTGTATATGAGACAATTTGGGCTGCCAAGAACGTCCAAGATGAGGCTGTGAATATTGCGTAGCTGGCGACAATTTTTAGAGGTCGTGCGCTAGTATGGTACATGAATATACAGAGTACCGCACCTACAGAACATGCTAGGACATTGGCAGAGATAAGACAAACATTACTAAAAGAATTTAAGAACCCAAAGTTGGAATCATAGTACATTACAGAACTAAAGGAGATTAAGTCGGTACATACATAATCAATATGTGATTTTTATCAAAGGTTAAAGGATCTGATGGGTAGGAAAAATTTCCAGATCCATGATCACTAACATCAATAATGGTTCATTGTAGGACTTATACCACACATTGGCAGGCACTTGATTCAACATAAGGTTATGTTGCAACCCGAGGCTCTAGAAATTGCAATGAAATTGGAGTCATCACCTATGGGAGACAGTTGAGGGATGGTGCAAGTTTAGACATAGTTGAATGCATTAATGATTCAATCGACATAACTTACAAAATGGAAGGAGAAAAAAGAATAGGTCTGGTGTACCAAGTGTAGGACTGAGGGCCATCACAAGGAAATATGCCCAACATTCACACAATGTTTGGTGACTGGAGCACTAAATCCATTAATAGGAGGATGGTGCTGCGAGATATGTAAGACATGAGGACATCATCTTATGGAGTGTCCATTATTGCAAAAAAAATAGAGTACACCAAGGAAATTGTTTTGCAATTTTTGCAAATCAGTCAGAAATGAAGAGAAGGATTGTCGTGCATTTGATTTAATAAGGGATCATAATTCAAACATGTATAGGATCTAAGAGGATAATGATGCAATAGATGGTAGTGGTCAACAATACAATAACCAAAGAGGCTTCAATCCATGGAACATAGGGAATTTTGGAAGAGGTCGCGATAGAGGAAATTTTTGCAGAAGAGGAAGAGGGTCGATCATATGTTATAACTGAAATCAACTGGGACATTTAGCCCATGACTACCCAAATCCATTTACAACGTGCACATATTTTCACACATTGGATCATTCGACAGAGTATTTTCATCAACTAGTGGAAAAATGGTAAGGACGAGGGATTCATAACAAGAATTCAAACCATAATGTGTAGAAGATATCATCCAAAAAATGCAATGAAGGACCAAGAATAAAAGTTTTTATTCATGGAAGAGATAAAACAAGGGTTAATGTGATGAATGGAAGGAAACAAACTGAACAATGGTTAAGGAAGTCCAGAAGGCCTATGCCAATGTTTGATCCTCAAAAAGAAAATGTGACATATGATAATGCAAGAAAAGAGATAATGGGACAGGATTGGGGAGCATCAACATCATCTACTCCACATATCGGGGATTGCACAAAGCCAACAAAGCCGACTAGGAAGGTAAGTACTCTATGATAATTTATGATAAGTTGTGTAAAACTAATGAAATATGAAACTACTTTGAATACACTATATGAGATGATTGATCAATGCACACAATACATGTAAAGTCCCATCACCTAAAGGGCGGTGAAATAGGTACTATGCTGAAAAAGGACCAATGAAGAATTCATATTTTATGCATAAAATGGAGAATATGATGTGGATAATGTTATCTTGGAATTTGGATCTGATATGAATGTATTACCTAAATATACCTTGGATATGATGGGTAAACCCAAGATGGTTTGGTCTCCTATTCAATTAAGACTTGAAAATCAACATAAGATAGTTCCAATTGGTCGTTTGATAGGAGTACCTATGAACATAGATGGGGTGTGTAGCTTTGAAGTTATTAAGATCATGGATGATAGTCAACAATACCCAACATTGATGAGATTGGATTGGGATTTTGATAACCATACAATCATTAACTTAAACAGGAGGGAGATGATATTTGAATTTGGATATTTGAAAGTTATTGCACCCTTGGACCCGATAGAAGGAAACGTGTACATAGATCCATCTAGAGGAAATGAAATTGACAACTTGTATAACATGACTGCATGGATGGATTATTATGTGAAACCTACAATATATTTCATGTTGAGTTGGAGAAGCATCAATTCATGTGCATAATACTTAGAGGAAGGTCTATAACATTGACAACAACGAATTCACGACGTATAAACTAGATGATGTGAAAACATAACCTGATCCTTGCATTGTATAGGGATGGAGCTATGTGATCCACCCATGTATAATGGATTGATTGATATAATATTATTTATAACGAAATTTGAGTTGCATTTACTTGAAAAACAAAATATGTTGGCTCTATATGTTGTCCTAAAGGAAACTCCAACAATATGGTGGGCTACACATAGAGAAGGGATGGAGTACTGGTCATAGTGTAGGAGGCTACTACAAGTCAGATTTGGTAATGAATTGGAAGATATAACACATAAGTATACAAAAGAGAGTGATCCAGCAGGTCATGTGGGGAATTGTAGAGGTTTATGGAGTTCAATACCGGAGATATAATGGATGCAAAAATTTATAGACACCGTAGACACAATTATGAAGAACCGATATTTGGAATGATGATCTAGTTCAAAGATTAAAGGTAACCTTTACTTTTGAACATGAATCCCCATTAATGGATGCAACACTACAATATATTAGAACCAAAATAATTCTAGAAGAAGGACATATGAAGGTGGTACCAACCTACAATGTGCATAGAGCCTTGATGATTTCCCATGAGTTATTGGAGTGTTACAATGTTTCCAAGGAAGAACAAGATGAAGAATATACAAGGAATGTACAAGTACCCAAGATAGAAGGAGAATGAGTAGTATAAGAGCCAGAGATTGAGTCTGTTGCATACACACAACCTATAAAGACACAAAAGGTAAACATTGGGATGACAAAGAATCCCAAGTTTGTGCAGATAGGAGATTATCAAAGAGATGTGATAGTTAATAAGATTTCATACTTGCTACGAGAATATTAGGACCTATTCCCAACTACATTCTCGTATATGAAGGGGATAGAAGGAGATTTAGGTGAGATGAAGATTCCATTGAAACCTAGTGCTAAGCCAGTGCGACAGAGGCCTTATAGGTTAAATCTAAAGTACAAAGAGAAGGTGAAAGTTTAAATAAACAAGATTTGGAATGCAAGAATCATTGAACCCATGGAGGAGTCAGAGTGAATCAATCCAATGGTGGTGCAAGACAAAAACAAAAAAAGAATCAAGATTTTCATGGATCCGTGGAAGATGAAAAATGCATGTTTACATGATCCATTTCCAACACCATTCACATTTGAGGTACTAGAGAACGTAGGAGGTCAAGAGACTTACATGTTTACATATGGATTCTAAAGGTACCATCAGATAAGAATTTCACAGGAAGATTAATACAAGACCATGTTTGTGATAGAATGGGGAAGTTATTAGTATACAATAATTCCCTTTGGATCAAAGAATGCCTCTGCAATGTTTTCTAGAGTTGTGGTAGAAACGTTCAAAGAATTCATTTATAAATTTATGGAGGTTTACTTAGACTATTCGACTATGTTTAGTCTCTTGAAGGATCACATAGAAGTGCTCAGGATGATGATGGATAGATGTATATAGTGTCATATTTCGCTGAACTTGAAGAAGTGTATTTTTTGCACATCGTTTGGAATATTGTTGGGCCATGTAGTCCATATGCATGGATTACTAGTTGATCTAGCCAAGATTTCATTAATTCTAGAGTTATATCCACCTACATCAGTCAAATAAATGAGGGAAACTATGGGTCACACAGGATATTACAGGAAGTTTATAAAAGGGTATGTGCATATTAAAACACCTATGGAAAAGCTATTGAATATGGAGGTAAATTTCCAGTGGAATGAATACTGTCGAAAGGGGTTGGATACACTAAAACATAAGCTAGTGGAAATGTTTATTTTGATCTTTCTAAATTGGAATAAGGAGTTCCATATTCATGTAGATGCATCATCCATAGCGTTGGGAAAAATACTCTCTCAACCAAAGGAGGGCGACATAAATCACCCAATTTTGTTTGCAAGTAAGAAGTTGTCCATAGCAAAGAAGAATTAAACCATCACATAAAGAGAAGGTTTGAAAATGGTATATGCACTACATAAATTCAGGCATTATTTATTGGGTTCTCACTTTAAGATGTACACAGACCATTCTGCACTAAGGTACTTAGTGAATAAGCCAGTTTTTTTGGGGGATAATATGCATATGGCTATTGTTGTTTCAGGAATATGATTTCGAGGTTGTGGTGAAATTAGGAAAGTTGAATGCAGAACTATATCATCTATCACACATATTATTAGGAGAAGCTGCAGGTAATTTAGATGATAGTTTCCCAGACACACAACTGTTTACAATTAAAATGGTTGATGATTACTTCTCATACATCGTATTGTTTCCAAGTACAAGAATGGCTCCATTAGATATGGCAGTCGCACAAAAGAAACAATTGGTAGTAAAATAAACATACTATCAACTGATTGTAGGGAATTTATACAAGTTGGGTGCAGATGGAATATTGAGACGTTGTGTGCTCGAATATGAAATATCAATGATACTTGCAGAAGTGTATGACAAGATTGCAAGAGTAAATTATGAAGGTAAGGAGAATGCACAAAATATTTTGCATGCAGTAATCTGGTGGCCCACACTTCAAAAATATGCTAAGGAGTGTTTCCAGTCATGCAATGTATGTCAAAGAGTAGGAAATCCATCAAGGAGGGATGAAATGACTTTAAATCCACAAGTTACATTGCAAGTACTTGATAAGTGGTACATAGACTTTGTTGGGCCAATCAACCCACAAGAAAGAATATCAAGAGCATGATACATAATAACTACGATGGAGTACTTAACAAGATGGGAATAAGAAACACTGATTTTAGATTGTACCACAGAGATTACAACAATATTTTTGTTTGATAATGCAGTCACAAGATTTGGATTTCCATGCATATTACTCAGTGATCAAGGAACACACTTTCTAAATAAGACAATTTCAACATTGACTAAGGAGTTTTAGATTCACCACTAGAAGAGTACACCATATCATTCTTAGGACATTGACACAATGGAAGTTTTCAATAAGATCTTGGAGAATGATTTGACAAAAAATTTCAATGTAGGGAGAGGTGATGTGACTTAATAGTTCCTACAATATTATAGGCTTACAGGACTATGAGTAAAAAGTTGACAGGGAAGACACTTTTCAGGTTATTCTATGGAAAATAAGTAATTATGCCAATGGAGTTTATTTTACCTAGTCTTTGCATTGTAGCAATCATTGATCTTTTAGACTCTCATGCAGTAGAAGAAAGATTGTCACAATTGGTACATTTGGAGGAAGATCGATTTATCGTAGGATTCCATCAACAAGTTTAGAAGGAAAGAGAAAAGGCTTGACATGATCGACACATTAAACAAAAGAAGTTCTAAGTGGGAGACTTATTACTACTCTATGATAGTAGGTTCATGCAACATCCAAGAAATTTTAGAATGCACTGGTTAGGACCATATGTGATTCAACATGTAAAATAGACAGGTGTTGCATAGTTGGAAACATTGAGTGGAGAATCCCTTGGAGGAATAGTGAATGGAAGTCAACTAAATCTCTATAGAGATGGCCAACAGTCTGTGTAGTAATTTAGGCTACACTAGACCTCATGTATCATTGTAGTTGTACCATATTAGGAAAGAAGAAAAAAGAAAAACAAATAAAAAGTAGAAAAAGGAAAAAAAAATTAATAAAAAGTAGATATAGAAAAAATAAAAATATGACAAGGAAGAAGGAAAGATTATCGTGCATCAAGAGGGAACTATGCCAAGAAAGGAAATAAAAAACACAAGAAAGAGATTGAAAAGCACGTTGATGAGGAAGAAAGAACAATTGCACAATTTGGAATTGACAATACCATTAAAAGAATTAAAGAACAAAAACGACAACTACAAATGGGTAATGAAAGGTCATAAAGACGATGTATAATCTTAAATGGTAAAAGTTGTCGGAAATCACAACAAAATGGTAGTATGAGGGAAACTCACGTGACGGATTTGGTAATAAAGATGCATTTGTTTAACAACTCATCAAGCATGTTGGTGGATTGGACAAGGTAGTTAAGGTGTGAATATACATGCACATTTGGCAAGGACGCACAAAAATGATGAAGAAGCATTAAGAAGAAATAATTGTTGCATGCAAGAGTGAGCGAACTAGAGAAAACCAGAGAGAATATGAGTGCATTAGAACCAAGCTACAATTACCAGGAAAAAAAAACATATCTAGTTAAGGAATCATTCACATAAGACAAATGGCCTTGCCAAAGGTTGGAGCGCCATCAAAAACAACATGGAAATAGTCAAAGAGGCTAGTGGAGACACCAGACATCTAGGAGGTACATAGAGATTCAACTTTGGTGTCACAGGTGAGTTTCCACAAATATTACATCCCACTAAGGATGGACAACACACCAAAAATCCACGTACCTACAAATAGGATATACCCGCTGCTGAAATTACCAGTTCCACCTGGTGTAAGAATTGAAGTGGAGATTCTCGGCAAGGTTTCTGATCATAAGTTCATGGACCATGAAATCATTGACAAAAAAAAATTCCCAAAGCTGGAAAGGGAAAATATTTTCACAGTAGGAGCGTATCAGGCACATGAGCGATCTTGGTGGAAACACAAGAGTGTGTGGCGGGATTAGAGAAAGTATGCTTATTGAATATGTTGGAAATCCTGCATTTCAGGTTCATCCTAGAGATTAATACATCTGTGAAGGTGTTTCTGAGTTGTTTCCATGGGGGGAAGCTATGGATAGATCCCCTAGTATCGATTGATACTACACTAATTGCAATAATTACATGGCTCCTAAAGGCAGGTGAGGATTTGACCCTTTTATTCAATAAGGTAGGAAAGAGAGCACTCTCAGAATCGATAAAGGAGAAGTTGCATACCTTCATGGGAAATAGGGTACTTGATGTAAAAAAATCAATGACACCAATGTTCATTTTGCAACACAGGTACTGGCCTATAAGTTGTTTTACAAGTGCAGGAAGGATGAAGTTCCACCTACAGATTGCAGCTGCAGCTAAATGTTTTGAAGGGATTCAAATAAACTAGGCTACCTTTTTAGTGAACCAGTTTTTGCAAGATTGCATTGAGGCCCATGAAAATGGTACAGAGTTCCATTATGCATGGTTTTAAATTTGACTGCACTGGTCATTTGGAAAGAACTAAGGTGCTATCAACATATGCTCACATCAGGAAGAGGTAATAGGGTTGGGAGATATGCCAACTTATGGAATACATTGATTAAGAGAAGACAAAACGACAATAATGCCACATTTTATGTATACATGGAAACTGTCACACATCTAGTTGAACGCACACCGTGCATATCAGTAGAGATGATCAAAACATATAATGATATTGTGCATTTTAAAGTGTGAATGCACCACATTTATGTGCAGGCCAAGAGAGACCCACAGAACCAATGGTTTCCAACCCATTATAGGTTGACATCAGAGGACATATGATTAATAGTGAATGAATAGGAAGAGGGATGGAAAATACCTGCAGATAAAATGGGGAAACCAGACAAGGAAGAAGAGCAAGATAAGAGTGATGATGCAATAGATGACTAGTAGGGGAACGAGCACAATAATGGCATAGGATATTATCCTGGCCCATCCACAACATAAGAGAAACAAAAGTTCCAATAGAAGGAGTGGAAAGAAAGGATAATGGGAAGGAATAAGAAGGACATGCACACAAGAAAACTAAGATGCATAAGGAAACCCTAATGCATACCTTAACTAGTGATGAAATGGACTGCATAGACTACAAAGTAAGGGACGCTGCAGAATAAGTTATAGAAGAAGCCACAAGGAATTAAGAGGATGGTACAGGTGGATATCGGTGGCCACCCACCTTTTCCAGCTGGCTCAAAACATCTTTCTAGCAATTTTGATAATTTACTATTTTTAGCAGTTTTTCGGGTCCTGAACTTCCAGAGCCGTTTTGAGGCCCTAAACGATGTTTTTTGGGGCATGTTGCGGTCGCAAAATTTCATAAATCTTTCCAATGGGATATCATACGCCTAAAATGGAGATCCTATGCAAAAGTTATGACCCCGAGAAAGTTGATGTACTGACTTACCCAAACGGGGCCCACATGACTTTTGGCACTTCATCTCCTAGGGTTAGGTTTTTGGATGTTTAGGGTTTTTGAAACTCTTGTTTATTGTAAAAAGGCCTTGAGATCCTCATTGTAATCATATTCTTGTGAATGAGATCATCTGTCACATCTCTTCTCATAGATAAGCCGCCACCATTCCAATAAGCTTGTTTTCCACTGCATTTTACAGTTTCAACTTATTTCCTTATTGAATAGAAAACCAGTTTTACTGTATCTCTTTTATTCTGTATTAATCATATGGTAATAATCTGTATTCATTTCATTCTACTCATAAAATATGGATCAGTGGTATCAGAGAATTCTTCTCCTTGTCATCTTAATGCATGTCCCCAACGAGGTCGGAGTACAAAGATTTGGGTCTCGAGCTTGTTTCTCTTGAGGACAAAAGATCTCACACACCTAAGCGACCTCTCATGGAAGGAGAAACGAAAGATGATGGGATAGGATATCCTTTCAAACTATTGATTGAGGAATCTCTCATGCAACAAAGGAACGAGATGATAGATAATTTCGTGCAAATCCTTCGGCGATTACCAACAAGCAACACATCTTCTTTGAGTGGAGGCACGACCCCCTTCAAGGTACAAATAAACTTTCATATTCCTATATTTGAAGGTCAGATAGATGCAGATGCTGTAGACAAGTGGTTGTATCTACTAGAAGGGTATTTCTCTATCCATAACTTTTCAAATAGAGAAAGTATTACTTTTGCGCTCCTCAAAGTCGTTCCCCATGTCAAAGATTGGTGGGAAAATTTCTGTGAGCAAAAGGAAACAAAGGAGCCCTCATTGTTTACAGTCAAGGCCACCTAGGAATCCTTCAGGGATGCTATTAAGGAACAATACTACCCTGTCGGAAGTTATGACGACTTGTATACCAAATGGACCACACTACGGCAAGAAAGAGACCAAACAGTGCCATATTTCACAAATATCTTCCATACCTTACGCACCAAGCTGGGTATCAAAGATTCAAAGAGACATCTGGTGCTCAAGTATCGTGGTTCTATGCATAGATACATCCATACTGAAATGGAATTTTTGGACATCTCATCCTTGGGCGCGGCCTACTGATATGCCATCAAAATCGAGCAGAATCTCAAACAAAAGATGCAACAATTTGGGTCGGGGAACCCCTCACAACAAAAGACAGGAAAGGGTGGCCCCAACCCACAAAACAAAGAACAGAGCAAAGATGGACAGTATCAGGACAACCAGTCCAAGTCCCAAGCAAAGAAGGATACCAGAAAGACAAAGAAAGATACTAGGAAGTGGTGCGACTTCCATAAGAGTCCTTGGCATAACACTGCTAACTGTCGCTCAAAGCAGACGCTGGTGGACGAAGTGAAAGCCTATGAATCATATGCAGGTTCTGAATCAAAGTAAGAACCAGAAAGGGGAAGACGAATCATTGACGCGGAACCTAGTGCCACCATTGCTACCACCAAGCTCCATCATGGTGAACTAGATGAGCTAGAAGAAGGAGATCACCTCTTCCTTTCACATATGTGGGTAAAAGTCACCCCACTACACTTCATCATTGATAGTGGTAGACAAAAGAACCTCATCTCAGCAGAGGTCATCAAGCGGCTGGCCCTGCCAACAACGTC
>JASDQU010245001.1:101033-118150 GCA_032191745.1 Picea mariana
ATTACTTTGAACAGGAAATTGTACAGGATACCCGAGGTTGTCCCACCTAGTGCCATTTCCTTGATCTCTGCTAAGAAATGAAGGAAGGTCATCTCTCAGATGGGGAAGTTTGTCTTCTTCATGATTCGCTCTCAGAATGAGAGAAAAATCACAGCCACATCCAGTGTCTCTGCGGCCAACCTCTCTACACAACGAAAGCAAGTAGATAAGGTCATGGAAGAATACTCAAATATCTTCTCCTCACCTACTGGGGTACCTTTGCACTACTAGGTCAAGCACCCGATCGATCTAAACCTCAGCGCATCGTTGCCCAATGGGCTAGTCTATCACCACTCTCTGTTAGAGAATGAGGAGATCAAGCAACATATCCAAGAATTTATCCATAAGGGGCACATCCATCCTAGCTCATCACCTTGTGGGAGCCCAATCATGCTGGTACAGAAGAAAGATGGAACTTGGCGACTTTGCATTGATTATCGAGCTCTGAATAAAACCACAGTCAGAAACTGGTACTCGATTCCCTGAATCGATGACCTCCTTGATCAACTCACAGGGGACAAATACTTCAGTAAGATTGATCTGAAGTCTGGATACCACCAGGTCCCGATAGAACAGATAGATGTATGGAAGACCGCCTTCAAGTCAAAGGAAGGCCTTTTTGAATGGTTGGTCATGCCCTTTGGTCTAACAAACGCTCCAACCACTTTCATGAGGATGATGGATGATATCCTGCAACCATTCACCAATACTTTTGTAGTGGTGTATCTTGATGACATTCTCATTTATAGCAAGAATTGGGCCGAACACTTGCAACATATTCAATAGGTTCTTCACACCCTATGACAACACAAGATATACACCAACTTGGAAAAATTCTTTTTCGGCATCGATAGGGTTCATTACCTAGGCTGCATCATTGATCAACACGGCATACATGTGGATCCAGCCAAGATCCAAGTCATCCGTGACTGGCCAGCCCCAACCACACTCACTGAGCTTTGGAGCTTCTTAGGCCTTGCCAATTTCTACCATAGGTTTGTGTTAGGATTCTCCCATATTGCATGGGACCTCAACCAAATAACTAGGGGTGGTGGTAAGGAGAAATTTGCATGGGGTTGGCCCCAACAACAAGCGTTCAATGATTTGAAGCAGCGCTTGTGCTTAGCCCCAGTACTTTCACTACCAGAACTAAAACAATCCTTTGAGATTGAGACTGATGCTTCAGACTATGATGTGGGTGTTGTTAACACGCAACATGACCACACTGTGGCCTATCATAGTGCGACACTATCGGATGGTGTCCCTAAGTACCCTAATTATGAAAAAGAAATGTACTCCATTGTGCAAGCCTGCCACCAGTGGAGACATTACATTCTTGGGAGGGAGACAGTCATCCACACTGATCATAAGCCACTGTAGTTCATGTAGACATAAGGAAAATTGCAGAATGACCGCGATCAAAAGTGGTCCACATACTTGCAGCAATTCCACTTCAACATCAAGTATAAAACATGAAGCACCAACCGCATCGCTGATTTCCTTAGCAGACCACCAGTCACGACACTCACCATAGTGCTAGACTCCTACGGCCATGAGACCTATGGATGGCCCCAACTATATGATATAGACCCAGACTTCAGCACCACCTACCAAATGTTGGGTGTAAAGGCAGTTGTCGATAATTTCCATCTTCAGGATGGGTTGTTGTGTCATCTGGGCCATATATGTGTTCCCTCAAGTGAGCGAGCGAAGATGATCTGGGAATCCCACTACAGCTGGGTGGCAAGACACTTCAGTGTCAAAAATATAGTGGTGATGCTACAAAAACATTTCTACTGGCAGAAACTTCGACAGGAGGTCAGCAAGTATATCAGGTCTTGCACTGCCTGCGCTATTGCCAAACCAACCACTAAGAAACAGGGCATGTACACCCCTCTTCCTACTCCTGACAGACCATGGGAATCCATCTCAATGGACTACATGTCGGGCCACCCATCGACCAAGCGGGGAAATGACTGTGTTTTTGTGGTTGTCGATCGCTTTTCTAAGATGGTGATTCTGGTTGCTTGCAAGAAGAACATCACAACAGAAGTCAGTGCCAAGCTCTTCTTTGAATGAGTCTGGGTACATTTTGGAATCCAACCATTGTCTCAGATTAGGACAGTTGATTTCTCAGCACATTCTGGTCGAGCCTCTGGTCACTGCTGGACATCAAGCTCACCAAATCAATGGCCTTCCACCCCCAGATAGATGGCCAAACCGAGGTCATAAATCGAATGATTGTGCATATCCTGCTCATGTATAATTCCAAGCACCCTCGCACATGGGATGATAATCTTCCTTATGTCCAACATAGATACAATCAAGCTCTGCATAGCTCAACCAACCACAACCCCTTTCAGGAGGGGTTGGGATTCCAACCATTGGGTCGCATAGATGTTGCACTTCCCCTTACGCTCACCTCGACCGAATCCTCTCCTGCTCCAACTAAGGTTGACAAAGCCAACCAATTCATTGAGAGGATCCAATGCATCCACCAACAGATTCGGGATATCCTACAAAAGTCTAATGACAAGCACAAGCAGCGCCATGATCAACATTAGGTTCCACATAAGTTTCAGATGGGCGACAAAGTTTGGTTGCACTTGTGGAAAGAAAGCCTTACAGGACCCTATCAGAAGCTTCACCCACTCCATTATGGGCCATACACCATCACCAAGGCTGTGGGGGATAATGATTTTTCACTCAACATTCCTCCTTTTCTTGGCCTGCACCCAGTGTTCAACGTGGATCTCCTTCAGCCTTATTTCCCACCATTATTAGACACCTCAGATGTAGCAGAACAACTGACACCAATAGAGCTCAACCTCAACTGCATACAACAAGAATCCAATGATCAGATTGTAGACACATAGATCAAGGGCACTCGAAAACAAAGGATCCAGCTTTATCGAATCGTCAAAGCAGGGAAACTCCTGCACCAAGGCAAGTGGCTCACCTGGGGCAAAATTCAGTAGAAATTTCCTCATCTGATGGGGGAACTCAATGCAATGGAGACCATTGCTTCGTAAGGATGGAGGATTGATCCAGGTGGATATTGGTGGCCACCCACCTTTTCTAGCTGGCTCAAAACATCTTTCTAGCAATTTTGATAATTTACTTTTTTAGCAGTTTTTCGGGTCCTGAACTTCCGGAGCCTTTTTGAGGCCCTAAACGATGTTTTTTGTGGTATGTTGCAGTTGCAAAATTTTATTATAAAATTTTGTGCAAATGTTGTATTCCTCGGACAGATCTTTCCAATGGGATATCATACACCTAAAACATAGATCGTATGCAAAAGTTACGACCTCGGGAAGTTGATGTATTGACTTACCCAAACGGGGTGCACATGACTTTTGGCGCTTCATCTCCTAGGGTTAGGTTTTTGGATGTTTAGGGTTTTTGAAACTCCTATTTATTGTAAAAAGGCCTTGAAAGCCTCATTGTAATCATCTTCACCTGAATGAGGACATTCGTCACATCTCTTCTTAGAGATAAGCCGCCACCATTCCAGCAAGCTTGTTTTCCCCTGCATTTTATAGTTTCAGCTTATTTCCTTATTGAATAGAAAACCAGTTTTACTGTATCTTTGTTATTATGTGTTAAGCATCTGGTAATAATCTATACTCATTTCATTCTGCTCATAAAATATGGATCAAAGGAGCAACCATAAAGAGTGTAGGAGAAATTGGTAGCACTCCAAAAAAATTTGGAAGCAACGAGTATCACCAAAGAGCGTAAGACTGAGGCAGGATCGTCTACAATTCTAGGAAAGGAAGAAAAAAGTGTGGCTCTTCTCTTGATGCAGTTAACAACTAGACATAGAGCACTACAGATTGAGATAGATGTACTGCAATTTCCAATGGTCCAATTACATGAGAAGGTAAGCGCGTTGATATATCTCAACATAGTGGTATCAAGGATGCCAATGTAGAGAATACAAGACTTACAAGAAGGGTTGTTGAAAGAGATGAAGAACAGAGGATATGAAGCACACTGAGAGCTAGAAATAATAAGGGACAAAAGAGCTGAGTTAAAGGAGAAATATGACTCTGTGCTTCAACAAAAGAAGGAAGTTGAAGGCAGAGTAGAAGAATTCATGAAGGATAAATATGAGGTTGAGTAGAGGGAAAAGAAATCCATAAACGAAAAGGAGGAAGATGAAAGTGTAGTGAATAAAACCCAAGCAACTATCTAAAATCTATACAAATCTATCCTGAAAGTCCCCATAGTAGTAGAAGCTACTATGGAAGAAAAAGTGTTAAAGATTAGTGAATTCATTAAGGGATTTCATGCGCATATTGAGGACTTAAAATTGTGGAGCATGCCAGGAATACCATCAAAAGTGTGAGAAGGCATGGAAAGAATGGTGATGATAGTAGTTTCCAATATCATTGAAAGTAGAAGAATAATGCACAAAACTATGTGAGGACAGTGCAAATATATGGACAAGGTTGGTAGAGGACCCTGAGATGAAGGATGTGGAAGCTCGCTTAAGAGAGGCACAATAAATAACACACCAAGCTTCAGAGAATATAATGAAACTCCAATCAGTGGAGCATATGACAACCATTTTGGGTCATAGGAAGTCATACTTGGAGGTTGAGAAGATGAGGGATAAACAAAATATCCTTCAATAGAAATTGGGACCAATGAAGGAAGAAGGACTGCAAGTAATTGGGGAATTGGCCACTATGCAGGATAAGGTCAAGAATGCAACAATTGAAGCAGAGGAAAATCTCACAGCCTTGAATACATAGGGGGCAGAGGTGATTGTAGAAATAGAGGACACAATAATCAAAGAGGTGGAGGTATCAAAGGAAGCCTCTCAAAATTTCATTACAGAATGGAAGAGTAGGAAATAGGCCCGAGTGGCTCGGGAAGAGCTACATGTAAGTGTTAGGGGCCCGTTGGATGAGAAATTTTGGTAAAATTCCCAAGTATAGGAAAAGTGCAAAGAAGAAGAAAGAAATATAGGCAGCATGCAAATGAGGTGCGTCTAAGAGGACAGTTCACAGAAGGAAGACAACACACAGATAGGAGAATAAAGAAAAGAGTATAGAATAAAACATAAAGAAGAATAAAGTAGAATAGAGAATAAAGCAGGAGAAAAGGAAGCATGATAGAAGAATAAGAGCCCAACATTATAGAAATAGAAGAATAATAGAAAGCAACATGCAGATGAAAAAGAAGACAAAAGTATCCCGAAAAACCTGTTAAACTAAAGAGACTCTGCATTCTAATAAGGTTTTGGGATGAACAAATTAGGGTTTTAAACCCTATATTTTTGTATAAATATGTAACGAGTTGGGAGAATAGTGGTTCCAAAGCTCGTTTGTTGAGATTTTGTCGGGTTCCTGAGTTATTGAATGTAAAAGAGAGGATGCAAAGAGAGAAAGGTCTGCATTTGAGAGTGGCTAGGCTAGGAGAAAGATGAGATAATCATCAAATATCTTTGTAATTGCAGTGCTCAATCCTAAAGCTATTAACTAAATCATAATAAAGAAGCCAGTTGTTGTGGTCGTAGCCCAAAGTTGGGTGAACTATGTTAAATACTTTTTTTGTGTGTATTTTATGTGTTTTTTCTTATGGAATATATTAAATGCATGTTAGAGTATATTTACTTGATATGTGACCATGGCGCAATAATGTGTATTTTACAGAGATGAATTTGTGCTATAATCGGGAACATAATGGTGATATGAATATAATATTGGGTAACTAAAGAATAACCCTTGCAGAATAACACACACAAAACTAGTTAAGTCATAATGAATAGGAACATAACCTCCCATTCCCCTAACACTATAGAAACCGTGTTCCTGCAATCCCAATAGATACGTCAGGTGAGACTTCATCTGCGTAAGTAGGTGATGATGAAAGGGCCGGTGTTTGAAGGGTTTTGTTGGTCCAAATATAACTTGAACCTAGGGTCTTACAACTGCATGTAACACCAACATGTATGATCTAGATTGGATCGTTATATTATTTTTTCTTTATCTCGATGATTTAAAAAGTGGAAAAATTTGGAGGAATCAACTTACAAGGTCATTTTAATCGTAGGTCCCATTTTGGAAAATTGAGCTTTGAAACTTTCCTGATCCATTTTGAGGCATCAAACATCTGTTTTTGCGGTAAAAAAATTTCGAGCTTTATCTTAGTTCCCTCAACACTAATATACACATCGATACCTTTCCAAAGGTGCAAAAATCATGTGAATCAGAGTTCATATGCAAAAAGTTATTCCTCCCACAGGTTGACCTAACATGTTGAACACCATGGTATAAGTAGATGCCACACCAAACCCCATTACGTAGATGCCACACCAAACCCCATTACTCATGCATACAGGGCTAGCCACATATGGACATTCAAGAATATTGTAGAAGGTAAAAAATCTTATCACAATTGAGGGTTGAGGAAGTCAAAACCCTACCCCTATATGGCTATCGAGTGATAAATACCAGGTTGCTAGGAGGAGAAGGGGTACCATTATTTAGCACTATATTTGTTCCATAGTTGGGATGAAAGCCTAGGAGTGGTATTTTGAGAGAATAATTGAGGAGGAGATATTTTGTACCAACCATACATGGCACAATGTCAAAGGAAGCTCCACAGAGAGAGTATCTTTTTTTGTGCTTTCATTTGAAGAAAAGAGAGTAGAGAGACCTCACTTTCTAGCTGGGTTTTCTCCCATATTGGGTTTCCTAGGTTATATCTTGTGTTTATTTTTGGATGGTGTGTGAGTTTTTAATTATGTTCTCTATTTTTTTCATTTTATATATTTCATACATTTTAAGAAAAAAACAAGTACTTAAATAATCTAAGATCTAAAGGAAATTAACCTTCACAATAGATATTTGAGAATTTTGTTAGATCTATTGTGATGAATTGTATAGTGGAATATCCATGGTAGTTTATAGATTATTGGGGAAGGGTCCGTTGTTTCTTCCTTTATCACATAATTATTGCTAAGTGGTGGCCAAAATAATGATCATCTGACCCTTCCTCCAACATAGTAGTATTGTTAATGGTGAGGCTAGGGAAGTTTTGACTGATTTTTCCTCAACATTAGTATGCTCAATTAAGGGGTTACTTTGGAAGGGTTAGTTGGAACTTCTTCCAGCATAGTATTCCCATTGAGAGTGATCCATGGAAAATATTGGATTAGTGTTCCTATAGCATAGTATCCCAACTATGAGAGAGATAGGGAAAATTCCATCCAACCATTCCTCAAGCATAGTATTCCCATCGAGTGTAACACTCCAACTTTTAATCCATAGATTAGCGATGTGTATTTGTAAATACGATTTACTGCCATGTGTCAAGTGATATTATATGTAAACATTGTGTATCAAAAATAATAAAATAAAATGCATCATTGGTTGTATACATATTATGATGGAGTCATGGGGGCTAAGTTTCCACAAGAGAGGGTGTCCAAGGACGGAAATTATACATGCCTATTAAATCCAAGCCACCTTTCTAATATTTTTGCTATGAACCTTCTATTTTCTTTTTGAATATAAAAAAAACAAAATAATTGAATGCATGTGAGGGATTGGTGAGAAAATTCACCTCACATAGTTATTGAAATCACGGGCTTGAGTACAATCAACATTGGGAAATGTGAGAGTCAACATGCATGGGAGAAAAGGAATTTCGAGTAGGTATTGTGGGAAGTTTTTACAATTGGGTAGAAAAGAGGAAACGTGTGGGGAGAGTTGGGAGAGAGAAGGAATCCATAGTGGGTAGTGAGGACAACTCTTAGATATGGTAAATGCATGAATAAGTAGGTTGTTAGGATTGTAAGTGATATTTATATGGAAGAAAATTTACCTAAGTGAGCAAGTGAATTGCTACTATGAAAATTCATGTTACAAATGGAATTCCTAGAGTCCCCAGTAAAGATATTTCTTGGCCAATATGTGATGGAGATGTGGAGGGAAGTGGGATAGCCTAAGGGAATGCTTGGAATAGAAGGGGATATCATTCCTTTGGAAATATGATTTTTAGAGGAAATATTTCGTCAATTGGATATTTTTTGGCCATTTTCTGAATTTTCTTTTTTACCAATTTGGTTAAAAATTCACCTATTTTTTACATAAATATGATTAAATTGATAATAGTTGCAAAATCTTTACAAGTTTTAATAGTAAATTATATGTTTTTATTGAATATTCTCTTACATATCTATATGTATGATTTTTCAAACCAAAGTAGTCTTCTAGAATACTATACATATGTATAATATTTGAATCCTTAAAAACAAATTTGAGAGGGAATGTAACATACCCGTCCACCCCTGTACCCGTTGGGATGGAGGGGCACTAAAAATTTTCTTCAACTTCCTTCATTGCACCACACCATTCATCTCTAATACCATATAATTTCTCTTCCCTATCATATAATGTAATTTACATAGGAAAATGACATGCAAACTCATATATAATTCATTCAAGCATTCATAAAATATATTCACAACAATTAATTAAGTGTACAACATTGAATTGCATAAATAAACACATTAAAATATTATAGAAGAACATATAAAAAACACTTATCTTTTATAAATAATATACACCAATTGGCTACTGACATGGAACGTTCCTCCCATCCATAGGAACAATTGCACCATTATCTTTCTGCAATATGACACCCTTGATACGGGGATATGAGTTCACAAGGACAAACAAAAACTATCTCATCTAGTTTCCCACTAATATCTCAACCTGTTCACTCACATAACCATCCCAAATCACCAAATCTTTTTCCCCCTTCATTCTGCATAACCTAGAGAAGTGGATTCCCTTCTTTTAAATGTAATACCTTAGACTATCACACCTCTTTCCTAGGTTCCAACATGCATTCGCTAGGAAAATATCAATGTTGGGATCTATAGGGATTCACAATGGCAATCTCACAATAGAAAATATGTGTTGACAATTTCACCCTTAATTACAAGTTTAACTCTCTCCCTTGTAGTTCATACCATGATCCCATGATGCTATGAATGAATGATAGAAGGATGGGTAGAATGATGGAAAACTCCCTAAACTAGGGAATAAGTATGCATAGCTCCAACTAGCCACTTGGAACTCTAGGAATGTTCCCCAACTACTTTTTCACACACTTCAAGGTTGATATTCCTTTTACATCAACTAAGGTGAGTGACTTTGGATTATAATAAAACATTATTATTTCCAATATTTGGCCCCTTTGGGCCCCCCTCTCATTCCTCTCTCATGTAGTCATATCCTCCCATCATTTTACTCCCTTGTGTTTCACATCTACTGATGTACATTTTTATATTAATATATACATTATTTACATTACTTTTCCCTCGACCCCACTATCTATCTCACCAACCTAATTCACGTTTTCACAACTACATTACATTTTTAGGGATCAAAATTGGGGTGCGTTAGGAACAGGATCACAGAGAAATAAAAATAGCAAATCAAAATGAATGCAGAAATATAAAAAATGAGAACACAATACAAGAGAGACATTGATATATGTGGTTCACCTGATATGGCCTACGTCCACAGAGAAACAATTAGTCCTTTCTTTATTGTGTCCATAAAAATGAAGGGAAAACACCTACAACACATCCACTGTGACCTCCTCTTCACTCTCTCATGGTCTCTTCTCTCAACCACAATACTATCTCTCCCTCTCATTATATTAAGTTCACAATTACAATATAATATATAGGATCCAATGGCACCCAAAAATCCCTACTTCATTGAACTAGATTATATTACAACCTTAATTCCTTAACTCGAATTAGAAAAACCATGGGATAGGAAATTGTGAGACAAAACCACCCAAAACATATGCAAAAAATTTCCCAAGTTTTTTTTCTTGGTTTCTTTGGCCCTGCTATGACCCCCCACCCCACTATGCTCGGTGCAATGTAAAAATGCATGGGGCTAATCATGAAAAGAATATAACACAAAAAACCAGTTAAGGACTAGGATCCAAATGCAATTAAAACAAGACCTCTGAATCAAGAATATAATTAGGCTCCACAATAGGAAATCTCCCACTTGGAAACTAATCACAACAACTCCACCGCTACTACACCTGCTAGAGTATGCTCTAACGTTGGACCTGACAAGTTTATCATATTAACCATCATTTTTGAAGGCCAACTAAAAATGAGTAGGAAATTAGTTTCTCCCTATTTACTGTATTTGTTAACATGTCTATAAGATTATGGCTAGTGTGTATCTTTTCCATCTTCAACTGTCCATATTCCAAAATGATCATATGAAATGGTACCTAAGTTTTATATGTTTAGTCCTACAATGGAAGGTTGATTTCTTTGCAAGATGAATGACACTCTAGTTATCATTGTACAACCTATTATTCTCCTACTTATTTATGAATTCCTCCATAAATCTATGTAACCAAATAATCTAATTATTGGCCTATGTAGTAGCAACATACTCTGATTCCATTGTTGAAAGTGAAACAACCTTTTGCACTTTAGAAATGTAACATAATGGTTTTCCACCTACAATAAAAACTTACCTTGTGGTGCTCCTCTTTCTATCTATATCACCTAGAATATCTAAATCAACATATTCATGTAGAATAATGTTTGAACCTACAAAACATAATGCCTAAGTAGTAGCATCTCTTAAATACATGATAATACTCTTTACTTCCTTCCAATGGCATCTAGTATTTTTCATATACACACTCACAACTCCCACTGCATGTGTAATATCTGGCCCTATTTAGATGATTTCATACATCAATATGTTAATTGTCAATGAGTATGGAACCTCAGAAGTTGATCCATGTGGATATTGGTGGCCACCCACCTATTCCAACTGGCTCCTCGTGCCTGTTTTTGTTCAACACATCTTTATGTACTTATTTATAATTGTGAGTTCTACACTTCTAGGGATATATGAAGCCTCACACATTATGTATATCTGAAGCCTCACACATTCTCTAGGTGGATATGGGTGGCCTCTCTTCTAATCCATATGGCTTATTTTGTATGTTTTCATGTCAGTACATATTGTTGTACTTTCAGGGCTGTTCTGGGTCCCTAAACATTTTTTTCTTGGCTCGCTACAGTCAGACTATAGACAGAGTCACAGTCTAATGGAAGAATGTGTATTTCTATGAAGGAACTTTCTAATGGGCTATCATGCACCTAAAACAAAGGTCGTATGCAAAAGTTATGACCTTAGGAAGTTGAGGTACCCAATTACACCAACTTACCCATAGGGACCACATGAATTTTGGCATTTCACCTTCTAGGGTTAGTTTTTTGGATGTCTAGGGTTTTGGCATTCATGAGTAATATGAAAAGGGCCTATGGAGCCTCATGGTAATCCATTATTCTTAGAAGTATGTGCGTAGCAGCCACATCTATTCTCAGAGATAGCTACCACCATTCAAGCAAGTTTCAATTCTTCAGTTTTACAGTTTCAACCTATTTCTTTATTTAATAGAAGATATTGTTCACTGGATATTTGTGATATTCTTCCTATCTCTATGTTTATTGTATTTAGTCCATTAATCAGTTTGTTCTACTCCTAAATCCAAATCAGTGGTGTCGAAGTGGTCATCTTTTCAATTATTTTTCTTCATGCATGTCCCCAACAAGTTCTGGGTACAATAAGTTGGGACTCGAACCCATCAATCCATTACCATATTGGTCATGTTGAGCCCGAAAACAACCCATGGGAGGCAAAAAGAAATATGATGTTGCAGGAGATCCTATTAAAATGTTGCTCGAGGAATCCCTCTCGCGAAAAAGGAAGGAAATGATGGACAACTTCATGCAACTCCTTCGACGACTGCCCATGGGAGAAGCATCTTCATCAAGAGACCATGCAACCCCCTTCAAGGTACAGGTAAATTTTGATATTCCATTATTTGAAGGACTGATAGATGCATATGCTATAGATAAATGGTTGAATATTCTCTAAGGATATTTTTCGGTGCACAATTTTTTCAATAGGGAAAATATCACTTTTTCACTCCTCAAGGTCCTTCCCCATGTGAAATATTGGTGGGATACTTACTCAGAGCAAAGGGTCGTTGAGGAATATGTGATTTTTTTGGTGGCCCCTACATGGGATTCCTTTTGGGATGCCATTATAGAACAATACTAACCTGATGGAAGCTACGAGGACCAGTACACTAGATGGACCACCCTACATCAAGAACGGGACCAGACAGTACTAGACTTCACCAATATTTTTCATACCCTATGCACCAAATTGGGTATCAAATATTCTGAGCGTTATCTGGTTCTCAAATACCATGGTTTTTTGCATCGATACATTCAGAAAGAAATGGATCTCCTGGACATCACCTCATTGGGCACAACGTATAGATACACTGTCAAGATAGAGAAAAAATTTAAGTAGAAACAATGAGAGTTTGGATTTGCAAACCCCTCACAGCCGAAGCAGGGAGAAGGAAGCCCAAACCCACACAACAAAGTACCAAGCCAAGATGGCCTCCCTCAGGACAATCCATCCAAGCCGCAACACAAGAAGGACAATGAAAAGATGAAGAAGGACATGGGAAAATGGTGTGAGTACCATAAAAGTCCTTGGCACAACACCGACGAATGCCGCTCCAAGTAGTCCCTCGTGGTCAAGATGAAGGCTTCAAGGATGATTCTAATTTCGAGTCAAATAATGAAGGAGGGAATCATATTATCGATGTTGAACCCAGTTCCATCGTTGCTTCCACCAAATTTCGGCCAAGCGAACTAGAAAAACCATAGGAAGGGGAACGCCTAATTCACTCGCAGATGTGGGTCAAGGGGTATCTGATTCATTTCATCGTCGACAATGGTAGTCAGAAGAACCTGATTTTAGCAGAGGTCATCGAGTGGTTGGACCTACCAATGACACTGCACCCACAACCCTACACCATCGATTGTATTCGTCAAGGAAGAGATCTCCGCATCAACCAACAATGTCGTCTTCCCTACGACATCAAGCCTCTCAAAGATGAGGTACTGTGTGATATTTCTCCCCTTGAAGTTTTTTATGTTCTTTTAGAACAACCATATTTTTGGAAGCGTCACTTTGTGTATAAATCTAGACCCCGTAGTGTTATTATTACTTTGGGTAGACAAGTTTATAGGATCCCCGAGGTGGGACCACCTACTGCTATTTATTTAATATGTGATAAGTAATGCAGTAAGGCCATTTCATAGACCGGGAAGTTCATCTTATTTTTGATCCATGCTCACAGTACGTATAAGTTTGTCGCCACATATGTGGCCTCTACGCAACACCTCTCTTTGCAGTAGAAGCAAGTGGACATGATCATGGAATAATATAGAGACATATTCACCTCACCTACAGGGGTACCGACACATTGCCAAGTCAAGCATCCCATTGATCTGACCCTCGATGCACCTCTACCTAATGGGAAAGTCTATCGATGCTCTCTAATGGAGAATGATGAAATCAGGCATCAGATCCAAGAGCCTCTTCAAAAGGGGCACATCAGACCCATCTCCTCCCCTTGCGGAAGCCCAATTATACTCGTGAAGAAGAAGGACGGGCCTTGGTGACTCAATATTTATTACAAAGCCTTAAACAAAATCATAGTCAGGAACCACTATCCCATTCATAGGATTGATGACCTTCTTGACCAACTCAAGGGGTAAAAGTTCTTCAGCAATATTGACCTGAAGTCTGGCTACCACCAGGTCCTCATCGAACCAACTAATGTTTGGAAGACATCCTTCAAGTCTAAATAAGGTCTCTACGAATGGATAGTCATTCCCTTTGGATTAACAAATGCACCATCCACTTTCATGAGGTTGATGGATGATGTATTGAGACTCTTCACCAACTCCTTTATGGTAGTATATTTGGATGACATCCTCATCTTCAACAGAACGTGGGAGGAGCACATGCAACATATTGAGCAGGTTTTGAGCACTCTATGACAACATAAGATTTATGCCAAATTAGAAAAATTATCTTTTGGAATGAACAGGGTCCAATACCTGGGCTACATTGTTGATGAGCATGGGGTACATGTTGATATAGTGGAGATCCAAGTCATGTGTGACTAGCCAACCCCGACCACACTGACCGAGCTTCATAGATTCTTGGGTCTAGCCAATTTCTACCGACATTTCATGTTGGGATTCTACCATATTGCATGGGCCCTCAACCAGGTGACCAATGGTAGTGGTAGGGCCAAGTTCGGCTGGGGGACGGAGAAACAACAAGAATTTGATGATCTGAAACTTTGCTTGTTCTCAGCTCCAGTACCCTCCTTGCCTGATCTGGAACATCGATTCAACATTGAGACTGATGCATTTGACTATGTTGTGGGCGTAGTTCTCACCCATCATAGGCATATTGTGGCATACCATAGTGAGACACTCTTCGATACTATCAGGAAATACCCCACCTATGACAAGGAAATGTATTCCATTGTACAATCTTGTCGTCAATGGAAACATTACATCCTGGGGAAAGAGACAATCATACACATTGATCACAAGCCTCTGTAGTTCATATAGACATAGGGGAAATTATAGAACGATCACCATCATAAGTGGTCCACCTACTTGAAACAGTTCCATCTCAACATCAAGTATAAGACAAGCCAATCATGTCGTTGACTGCCTCAGTCACCCTCCTATGGCTTCCCTCACCACTGTGCTCTAGTCTTGTGGACATGAAGCATCGAAGTGGCCCCAAATTTATCAGTAAGATCCATACTTTTCCACCACATATCAAATCTTGGGTACATGCGCCATTGTCACTGATTTTCACATTTAGGATAGACTCTTATGCCACCTGGGCCATCTCTGTGTTCCTACATGCAAGCGTGAAAAGATGATTTGGAAATCCCACTACAGTTGGGTGGCAGGACATTTTGGTGTAGAGAAATCTGTCTTCGTTCTTCAGAAACATTTTTATTGGCCAAACCTTCAATAGGACGTCAACAAGTATATCATATCTTTCACTGCCTGTGCTATTTCCAAGCCAACCATCAAGAAGCAAGGCTTATACACCCCTCTTCTGATTCCCAAGAAGTCATGGGAATCCATATCAATGGATTACATGTTTGGTTTTCCATCCACCAAGCATGAGAATGATTGCGTGTTTGTGATCTTTGATCAGTTTTCGAAGATGGCCATCCTCACAACTTGTAAGAAGAATGTCACAATGGAAGAGACTGCTAAGCTCTTCTTTGAACAAATTTGGGTCCACTTTGGGATACCGCAAACCATCAACTCTGACCGAGACAACAGGTTCCTCAACACCTTCTCGTTGAGTATTTGGTCTCTGTTGGACATCAATCTCACAAAATCCATTTCTTTTCACCCCCAAACCGATGGCCAAACCAAGGTTGTCAATCAGATGATTGTTCACATCATATGCATGTACAATTCTAAGCATCCACATACATGGGATGAGAGTATTCCATATGTTCAACACAACTACAAAAGGTCTCTCCATAGTTCCATTGGGCATAGCCCATTTCAGGTGGGTCTGGGATTCCAACCCTTGGGACCCATTGATGCTACACTTCCTCTTGCCACTGCATAGACATACTCTTCCCTTGATTAGTCTACGATTGACAAAGCCACTAGATTTATTGAGTGGATTCAACACATCCATGAATAGGTCTAGGAGATGTTGCAGAAATCCAATGCTAAGTACAAGAAACACCATGATCAACACAGGGTACCACACTAGTTTTAGGTTGGAGACAAAGTCTGGTTACATTTGTAGAAGGAGCGTCTCACTAGGCCCCATCAGAAGCTTCGCCCACTTCGGTATGGGCCTTACACTATCACCAAGGTTGTGGGTAGCAATTCTTTTGATCTCAACACTCCACTCTTCCTTGGTTTGCATCCCGTATTCAATGTGAACCACCTTTAACCATATTTTCCACTGCTATTGGACACCTCTGAGATCGCCGAACAACTGATGCCAACAGAACTCAACCCTGACTAGATGGAACAAGCATCCACTAATCATATTATGGACACACAAGTCAAGGGCACTCTCCAGTAGTGGATCCGGCTTTATCGGGTTGTCAAGGCAGGGCAACTCCTACACCAAGTAAAGTGGCTCACCCAGGGCCAAATGTAGTAGAATTTTCCTCACTTGATGGAGGAACTCAATGCAATGGAGACCATTGCTTCCTAAGGGGGGAGGATTGATCCAAGTGGATATTGGTGGCCACCCACCTATTCCAATTGGCTCCTCGTGTCTATTTTTGTTCAGCACATCTTTCTGTACTACTTTATAATTGTGAGTTCTACACTTCTGAGGATATCTGAAGCCTCACACATTCTCTAGGTAGATATGGGTGGCCTCTCACCTAATCCATCTAGCTTATTTTGTATGTTTTCATGTCAACACATCTTGTTGTAATTTCAGGGCTGTTCTGGGGCCCTAAACATTGTTTTTTTGGCTCGCCACAATCAAACTATAGACGAAGTCATATTCTGACAATGGAATGTGTAGTTATCTGAAAGACCTTTCCAATGGGCTATCACATGCCTAAATCGAAGGTCGCATGAAAAAGTTATGACCCTAGGAAGTTGAGGTACCAAATTACACCAACTTACCCATAGGGTTTATCTAGATTTACGAGTGGAATGAACTGATTAATGGAATCAATGCAATAAACACAGATATAGGAATAATAACACAAATATCCTGTGGACAATATCTTCTATTAAATAAAGAAATATGTTGAAACTTGCTCGAATGGTGGGAGCTATCTCTGAGAAGAGATGTGGTTGCTATGCACATCCGTCTGAGAAGAATGTGGTTGTTATTCTTCTTAGACGGATGCACATAACAACCACATCTCTTCTTAGAGATAGATACCACCATTAGAGCAAGTTTCAATTCTACAGTTTTACAGTTTCATCCTATTTCTTTATTTAATAGAAGATATTGTTCACTGGATATTTGTGTTATTCTTCCTATCTCTTTGTTTATTGTATTTTGTCGATTAAGCCACCCACCTATTCCAACTGGCTCCTCATGTCTATTTTTGTTCATCATGTCTTTCTGTACTGCTTTATAATTGTGAGTTTT
>JASDQU010245002.1:4990-19376 GCA_032191745.1 Picea mariana
TGTAGGAATTTCGATGCATATGTTGTAGAAGTTAATTTTGTATGAAGAGGCTATTATTTGAAAGTATTTAAGGATAGAGGAGTTTCAAGCGATATAGCTCTCTGATAAATCGAAGGGTCTCCAACAATAGTACTCATTTGAATCCTTCATGGCACCAACTAAGGAGTATAGACCATACCCTTAGCCATACTACTTGATCTCTGGTATGTGAGGGTGATCTTCCTAAGTGTTGCTCTCAATGTACTATACTAACAAGAAGAGTGATAGGATTGTGTAAGATTGGTTTTAGGTGCACCTATGGGAATTTTGATATACCCAGAGGTACATGGAAAACAATTCTATATACAAGTATTGTTTGATGTGATACTGCTCAAAGGGGTACCAATAGAGGTTACAAGGGTGTCCAACAAAATGATTCCTCTTGTATTTTTTGTGTCTATTCTTCCATAGCTGCAAGTTTACCTGTTGAATGATAGATCTCTATGTTACTTACAGATGTCAAAACATGTCTCTAGCCTAAAACAAATTTCTAAAATTTGAGCATGTATTGGCACAGGAAAGTGTTTTAATACCAATTGTTGTGTTCCTTGTTAGTTGAAATAGAATATTGTTAGCTGAAACATAATATTTAGAGCAAAATAGATGGAATATAGTTGTTGAGAGAAAATAAATAAAGCGATATAGATAGAAATTTAACTACAAAAATAATATTAACATATCCATAATTGGAAATTAACAGTAATAATCAAACCTTTATTGATATTCGGATGCCATGTTCACTTACTTCTTCGAGGGGGAAACCTCAACATGAGTAGAGATCCAATTAAAATAGTATTCATTAGACGACTTATTACATAGTTTTTATTACTATATATAATTTCCAATTTACCAAAACCCTAGTCACCTAGTTGACCTCTATAAATGAGAAATTAATCTTCTTTAATTAAGCCACTTACATTTATTGATTTCACATTCTCCTATATAATGAAACCTTATTTACAAATAATTACCATCATTCCACTAATTACAAAAGTTAGAGTGAAACCTTAAGGACACAATGCCAAGAATGACCTATTTAAAAGGCCATGCCCCCTATATGAATATGTACACCTATCCAATATCCTAACATTGCAGACTATAGTATAACAATATTTTCAATAATGTAGGCCTTGTGATCCTTGTTATCACTGAAAAATCATTTGCATCATTACACACAATGGTTGAAGAAAGACATCAATCCCAACAGCAATTAGTACACCTACAACATCAAAATCCATCAAAAAGGCATAAAACTATATACTTGGTTCAAAAATTAAAGTGCGCAAATTCACCAAAGGAAGCATGCGCAGAATGTGCGGGCCAACACATCCCTAATAGCACATTGTGTGAAAGATGCACGACTGTCTATGAGAAAATCCATGCACTTCTCATGAATGGTGCATTTATAAATCTTGTCGGCCACTCAACCACTTTTATTCCGACCCCTAACACGATTTGACACTCAGATCTGAGCGAAATCTAGCTTGGAGGTTGACCAAGGGCTAGGAAGTACCCTAAAAGGCCCCTTGTTCACAATATGAACTAGTTGTATCTTTCCATGAATGGACACTATAAATACGTGCCATGGGTGTGCTAGAAAAATAAGAACTTCAAGGTATTGTTATGCTGCAAGAATTTTTCTTGGAGAATCCTCTTTTCTCTTTGAATCATTCAAGCACTATAGCAAGGGCCATTCCACTCACCTCTTGAGAGGATTGGCATTCTATTTCTTCACCATTGTCACTTACCATTGTATGAATAGAAGAGATCTCTATTAGGGAACTCAAGAGCCCTCCCAAGGAGGAAGAGGGGATTCATAAGTTCCTTCATTTCTCTATAGTGTTATCCCATCAATATATTGATCCATTGGTAGTTATATGATTGTCATTTTTTGTTTTCAATGGTTCTAGTTATTGCCAGCTTCTCTAACATTTATTTCTTTTTGTTTTTATTTATATTTCATTGTTTCATATGTATCTGGTTATCTAATCAACTCACAAACCTTTGTCTTGTTTAGCTGACTTAACAAGGAAAGTAAGTGTTGTGTTTTTTCTCACCCATGTGACAAAACCAACACGACAAATTGGCGACCGTACTGGGGATTGTGAATCAAATTCCTCCCTATTTAAGTCTTGAGAGAACTTATTTCTAATTGTTTGGATATGAAGGTACAAAAACCGACCTAATCCAATCTTCCAAAGTCAAAATTCAAATCCAAGGCAAGAGAATTTCATTTGGAAATTTATTTCCCGACATGTGACAGGAAGTGTGCAGATTTTGAGGCACACAGATGCACATTCTAAGCTCTGTGTGTGCAACATACTTCATAAACCCACTCATTGTGCACATTTTGCACACTTAGTGTGTTGGCCCTTGACCAATTTTTGTGGACCCTTTGTCTTGTTTGACCTATTTTTGGGACTAATAGGACTTCTATGGGTTGTCGAAGGCAGAGCGCAAGATGAAGCGGATATCATGAGATCTTGGCCCCTTTTTAGGGATTTTTGGTTTTGGGATTATGTAATGCATATGGGAATGTTGACCCATGGTTTTACACATGTTTAGGCCATATTTTGTAATATATATAGGAATCTAGGCGATGTAATGAGGAGTTAGTGGAAAAGAGGCCATTAGGCTAAGTGCTAGTGGTGATCTATGTGATCAAGAATTGTAAGTGCTTTGTGCATACTGTGTGAGGCTTGCAAGGCTAAGTGAAAGTAACTGTAAGAGATTGTGTGAAGGCTTGGTGTTGTACCCTAGCTCGAAGAAGGAGGATCTGGCGGAGTGCGTGCAGATCTCCTATCTTCCACAGAGTAGAAGTTGGATGCTATGTGCCTATAAAGCGCTTGACCAAAGATAATAAAGAAGAGAAGAGTTGGTGGACGTAGCCCCAGGGTGGGGTTGAACCACATACATGTTGTGTTGCTATGCTTTGTGTGATGTATTGATGTGTTTATATGTTTACTTTCTTAGTGCCTTGATATAGATGAATTATAGATAGATCTGTTGATACTTTGTGCCTAATAATATGGATGAATGTTAGATCTGACCTATATGCATATGCTTAGTGCATAAATGTCTTAAGATCTGGATGAATACTGTGATGCTCTGTAGTTTAGGGTTTATCTTTGCTGAGAGTAGGATCTAACTGCATTGTAACTATGAACTAGATATTGATGAATGATAAATGTTAAGTGCTATGTTAAGTGTTAGAATCATAGATCTGTGTCCCATCTAAGGTTGCAGATATTTGAATCCTGCAACCACCCCTACCTCTACCTCATGTGAGACTTCATCTTCTTCGTAGGTGTTTCTGAAAGGGTCGGTAGTTAGGGTTTTGTTGGTGCGTTGTTGTGGTGTTGAACCCTGGGTCTTCCCCTGTGCCAACAAATGGTTGCATTGTCGGGACCCAAAACTGTGATTGCTGGGAATTGAAAAAAAATAATCTTTGTGAAAAGATTCAACCTGAAACTGTGGGAGCTCCATGTGTAGATTGGTTTTCCTAGTGCACATTGTTCTACTTAATATGTGGATCTCGGTGCTAAGAGGAAGGATCGGATCTGAAGAAAAGAGGTCAGATCTAAAGAAAAGAGGTCAGATCTATAATCTCTGTGCTTTGTTAAAGGTAAGAATAGTGAAAAGTTTTAGATCTGAAAGCTTTGTGCTCTGCTGAAAGTAAGATAAGTGAAAAATTTTGTTTCAAGAGTATGGATATAGGTATGTTTAATAAGATTTTTCCTAGTTTGGAAACTAGAGCACTTGATATGAGTATATCTGATAGAAATAATGAAAGATATGTTATACATGTGCATAGAAAGAATGCTTGATCTAACAAATGGATGCAGGATCCTAGAAAGAATTTTTTGCAGGTTAGCTACTATGACCCTAGTGCGCAGCACAGGAAAGGTTGGGGATCATTTAAAAGAAAACGAGGATTAACCCTTTGTTATAGTTGCATAAGACCAGGACATATGTGTAAGGAATGCCCTGGTGGAAGACCTAGTTGTCTTTTTTGTAAAGCTATGGACCATGAAGTATTGGATTGCCCTAAAATGATTGCTAAGGTTAAAAGGATGAATATGAGACAAGAAGACCATGAGAAATATCAAGCAACTAAAACCATGGAAGAACCCCAAAGAGAATCAGAGAAAGTAGTGCTACATATGAAAGAAACCCTGAATGACCACCGACATGTCAGCTTATCAGAGATCTTTAAAGAAAAAGAATGCATAAAAACAAGAATAGGAGACTTCAACATTGCTTATGTTCTGGATGAAGAAACACAGGTGAACATTATGACATAAATAACTTGGAAAATTTTAGGAAAGCCTGCAATGCTTCCTTCATTAGGAGGAATAGGACTATTCAGAGGAAAACTGATAAACCTATGTGGAAATCTCACCTAGATATCTATGAGTACGAATAGAACTTCAACAGAGGAAGAATTTGAAGTTGTTAGATTTATTGAGAACATCGCTCTATTTTCTATGTCACTCAGAGAACCTTGGATTGAAAGAGATCAGGCTAGAAGGAAGGAAGAACAAATCTTAGAACAGAAGAAGCAAGAGTTAAAAGATTTCATGACTAAGAGGATCGCACACTTGAATGAAGAACAAGAGAACTAAGAGAAGCTATTTAACACCAAAGACTTTGATGTCAAAGTTGCAAGAACACTAGAAGACTCGTAGAAGACTAAAGTACCTATTCCAGATACAGATGAAGTATTACCCCTGATTTCTAGGAAAGAGTCTCAACAGTGTGAAGTTACTCTGCCAAGAGGATATAAGAATCAGAATGGAAAAAGGAATACCGAGACAAAGCTCACTGGGAAAAAGGCTAGAAAAATAAGTAAGAAGAGAGCTAACATTGAAAAGTTGCAGAAGGGAACTTCGCAAAAGGAAAAATTTCAAAAATGGAACTTCATCGGAATACCAGAACAACGTCGAATGGCACTTCGCCATAGCGAAGCAATATAGCCATTGGGAATAGTATAATCGTTAGAACGACGACCTGAATGGATAGAATGGAATTTATGATCAGAAATCTCACCATCAGACCATCGGGACCGCACCATAATGAACAAACTAAGTTAATGAAGACTTCTCACCCGTTGCAAGAGACTTGTTGCCAAGTTATCTATTTATCTCGTCGCACCACGCACCGAAAACACTTTTTCCAACCGTGATTATCTGAGCCCACAAAATAGTTAATTTCACACAGTGATCATCGTGTTATTTCCATCCATCCCATTGCATTGAGAAGTCATTATTCTAACCCGAGATATTTAATCACGAGCATGTATGTTCGAATAACTCAGTGCATTCGAAGAGTCTATGAAGGAAGTACTCTTTGAACTCATGACTGAGAGAGTCATGTCTAAAAGAGTGATGTCTGTGGGTGTACAAGAATCATCGACGAGAGGAGTGAAAGCCTCTCAGTCGACTTCTCACGGAGCCAGACTATCCTAACCATCAGCAGAAAAGAGAACTAAACACATAGACGACCTAGAAAATACGAAGTTGATCCCGACCATATTACCCAACTATATTCCGTCTCTAGCCAGTGCAGTGAGTCGAGATAGCGTACCAAGATATTTTGAGTACACCATGGTTATTACATACCTCCCGAAGGGGATACATGTAGTTCAAGCGCAGCAAGACAAAATTGCAGCGTTGAAGTTCAGCGACTTCAACCTCGGAGATCAAAAAAATTCAGTATGCTCGCCCTGTATAAATACCTGACCAAGATGAAGGGGAATAAATCAAATATAATCCCCCAACTATGAATGATGAACCTCATGCAATCCACCCTGTTGGACATAATGAAAATCCCACACTTTGAAAGGCACCAGGAATTCAACGCCTGTGTCAAGTTGCTACTTTCATGTTACCATGGAGGCTACTTATGGCTAGATCGTCATATTACAATCGATCTGACGTTGATCCATAGGATCACCAGGTTGAGTATGCAAGGACCCAACCCACAGGATTTCTACCCAGTAAAAGTCGTAGATCGTGCACTAGCACAGAAGATCATGGATACATACGTCGATGTTGAGAAGGGGATGTGAGGCTACAAGGTAGCTTCCATCCAGAATGGCGCAATGAGCCTAGCATGCCAGTTAATAGCTGAAAATATAGTAATAAATAATAAACCCACGTAGGTCACAGGCTTTGTCATTGACCTCGCAGGAAAGTGTGTAGAAGGCCTACAAATGAACTGGGTGAAGTACCTAGTTAATCAGCTGGAACTAGACTGCCACAAACCGCAGAATCAGGGATACAAGTTTCATTTTAACTAGATCTTGATCCTCATCGCCTTTGTTTCCTAGGAGATGTCGAAAGGTGTGACCTTCTCAGATATTGAGCCATTCAAGCCGCTTGCTGCAAAGTTAAGCACACTCTGGTATTCGAGTGATATGAAAAAACAATGGCAGTCGAATGTTGTTTTTCATACATACTACCTCCAGCTGAAGCAATCCATCGAAGTTGAACCTCACATGAATTAGAACACCCTACATAGGTTCTGACCGTTCTATGCATATCGACACTTCATCTATATTACAACTTGATCCAATGAACATAAGGAGAATCTTCTGTCGTACTACAAACTCATGGAAGAAGACCTTGAGGATATCACTAAAGACTAGTCCGCAAACCTCCTTGTCCCCGTTGACCCTGCAGAGATGTTTGACCCTGAACAAGATAGCCTGGAGGCCACTCATAGAGAATAGAACACACCCGGAACTAGCACAAGAAAGAAGACTGAGGAGGTCTACCTCAGGAAAGAATGCTTCAGTATCACCTTACCGAGGGGATGATGATGAAGTAGAAGAGATAAATGGCAAGGAAGTTGATCAAAAGAAAGGAGAAGTAACACCGCCTAGAGATGAGGCTGATCCTTTGAAGAAGAGGAAGGCTTCTCCCTATAAACCCTATTCCCAGAAGAAATCCAGAGCCACCATGACCAAGATGAAGACTGTACTCACTACCGATGATTTTGACTTCATCATAGCAACTCTAAACGACAATTCGCTAGAAATAGTGGAAAAATAAGAAGCTAAGCAGGAGGAAATGTATGATAGAATCGAGGTCAAACTCCAAGGCGTATAGAAGTCCCTTCAGTCCTGTCGTGTAGTCTCCATTGCGGCCCTTCCATCAGGATAACCAGAGTTGGGAGATGAGCCAGCCAAACTCCATCAATTAGCTTATGCGGTCGAAGCTTGCCTTCATCGTGCACAAGAAGAAACGGAACAAGCCACCCATGCCTTGAAGAAAGTGCAAGGCATATTCGTATAACAATGTAGAGTTGTACAATAGGATAATATTGATCACCAGGCAATGTTCGAAGCAGAGAAAGTGAAGATGAAACAAGAAAAAGAACAGTTTCTCGCAGAGCAAATCGAAGTGAAGGAAGCAGTCAATAGAGCACTTCGCTTTGTGATAGGATTAGAACCACAGGTAGAAGACCGAGTCATGCATCAAGTAGAGAAGCTCATGGAATCTATCCAGTAGATACAACAAAGAATAGCATATTTAGAGGTCTGCATAGTGCTCGACACCCCGCGGGATATAAGGGATCAAAGAGAAGCAACTACCCGGAGGGCAGTCGAAAGAATAAAAGTCCTTGCCACAGAATGCAAGAAACTTAGTGATTGCAGTGTCCAGACATATGAGCAAATCTCTGACAATCCAGAGTTGAAGGACCTGGAGTCACAGCTCCGGGAGGTGAAGCAGCAAGTAGAGACAATACAGGCTACGTACCCAACAGAAGGTCCAAACCATTCAAAGAAGGGTTATAGAAATAACTCAGAAGCTCCAACCTGTATAAGATCGGTCTTGCCAATTTTTCATAGAGATCGAAGGCCGAGGAGTAGAACTGGAGAAATTCATCACTACAACTGAACAATGCCTAGAAGGACCTATCAACGAAGTAGTCATCCAAGAGTTCGCTGAATAAGAATCCATGGCATAGCAACAAATCGAAGCAGCTTGAGCCAATCTATTTTACACCAGAGACTTTGATGTCGAAGTTGCAAGCACAATAGAAGACCCATAGAAGATCGAAGTACCTATTCCAAATACAGATGAAGTATTACCCCTGATTTCTGGGAAAGAGTCTAAACAACACGAAGTTACTCTACCAAGAGGATGTAAGAATCAGAATGGAAAAATGAATACCGAGACGAAGCTCACTGGGAAAAAGGCTAGAAAAATAACTAAGAAGAGAAATAACATTGAAAAGTTACAGAAGGGAACTTCACAGAAGGAAAAATTTCAAAATTGGAACTTCATCAGGATACCAGAACAACGTCGAATGGCACTTCGCCATGGAGAAGCAATATAGCCATTGGGAATAGTATAATCATTAGACTGACGGCCCAAACGGATAGAATGGAATTTATGATAAAAAATCTCACCATCAAACCATCGGGGCCGCACCATAATGGACAAAACTGAGTTAATGAAGACTTCTCACCTGTTGCAAGAGACATGTTGCCAAGTTATCTATTTATCTCGTCGCACCACGCACTGAGAACACTTTTTCCAACCGTGATTATCTAAGCCCACATAATAGTTAATTTCACACACTGATCATCGCGTTATTTCCATCCATCCCATTGCATTGAGCAGTCATTATTCTAACCCGAGATATTTAATGACTAACATGTATGTTTGAATAACTCAGTGCAGTCAAAGAGTCTATGAAGGAAGTTCTCATTGACCTCATGACTGAGAGAGTCATGTCTGAAAGAGTGATGTACGTGGGTGTACAAGCATCATCAACTAGAGGAGTGAAAGCTTCTCTTTTGACTTCTCACGGAGCCGGACTATCCCGATCATCAACAGAAAAAAGAACTAAACACAGAGACAACCTAGCAAATACAAAGTTGATCCCAACCATATTACCCAACTATATTTCACCTCTAGCCGACGTAGTGAGTCGAGATAGCGTACCAAGAGATTTTGAGTACACCATGGTTACTGCATACCTCCCAAAGGGGATACGCGCAGTTCAAGCGTAGCAAGACAAGATTGTTGCATTGAAGTTCAGCGACTTCAACCTTGGAGATCAAAAAGATTCAGTATGCTCACCCCTTATAAGCACCTGACCAAGATGAACCTCATGCAATCGACCCTGTTGGACGTAATGAAAATCCCACACTTTGGAAGGCACCAGGAAGTCAACGCCTGTGTCAAGTTGCTACTTTCATGTTACCATGGTGGCTACTTATGGCTAGATCATCGTATTACAATTGATCCAACGTTGATCCATAGGATCACCAGGTTGAGTATGAAAGGACCCGACCCGCAGGAGTTCTACCCAGAAAAAGTTGCAGATCACGCACTAGCACAAAAGATCAAGGATACATGCAGTGATGTTGAGAAGAGGACGCAAGGCTACAAGGTAGCTTCCATCCAGAATGGTGCAGTGAGCCTAGCATGCTAGTGAATAGCCAAAAATATAGTAAGAAAGAACATACCCACGTAGGTCACAGGTTTTGTCATTGACCTCGTGGGAAAGTGTGTAGAAGGCCTACAGATGAACTGGGTGAAGTACCTAGTTAATCAGCTGGAACTAGACTGTCGCAAAGCGCAGGATCAGGGATACAAGTTTCATTTTAACTGGCTCCTAGTCCTCATCACCTTTGTTTCCTAGGATATGTTGGAAGGTGTGACCTTCTCGGATATTGATCTATTTGAGCCGCTTGCTGTGAAGTTAAGCACACTCTAGTATTCGAGTTATATGAACAAACAGTGGCAGTCGAATGTTGTTTTTCATACATACTACCTCCACCTGAAGTGATCCATCGAAGTTGAACCTCGCATGAATTCGAACAAGCTACATAGGTTCTGACCCCTGATGAAGTTCTGCACATATCAGCACTTCACCTACATTACAATGTGATTCGATGAACATAAGGAGAATCTTCAGTCGTACTACAAACTCACGGAAGAAGACCTTGAGGAGATCACTAAGGACTAGTCCGCAGACCTCCTTGTCCTCGCTGACCCTACAGATATGTCTGACCTTGAACAAGATAGCTCAGAGGCCAATCACAGAGAACAGAACACACCCGACACTAGCACAAGAAAGAAGACTGAGGAGGTCTGCCTCAGGAAAGAATGCTTCAGTATCACCTTACCAAGGGCGTGATGACAAAGTAGAAGAGATAAATGGAAAGGAAGTTGAACAAAAGCAAGGTGAAGTAACATCGCCTAGAGATGAGGCTAATCCTTTGAAGAACAGGAAGGTTTCTTCCCAGAAACCCTCTTCCTAAAAGAAATCCAGAGCCACTGTGACCAAGATGAAGATTGTACTCACTATTGATGATTTTGACTTCATCATAGCATCTCTAAACAATGCTTCACTGGAAATAGTGGAAAAAAAAGAAACTAAGCAGGAGGAAATGTATGACAGAATCAAGGTCGAACTTCGAGGGGTATAGTAGGCCCAGTCCCATCATGCAGTCTCCACCGCACCCCTACCATCAGGAGAACCAGAGTTGGGAGATGAGCCAGCCCAATTTCATCAATTAGATGATGCAGTCGAAGCTTGCCTTCATTGCACACAATAAGAAATGGAACAAGCCACCCAGGCCTTAAAGAAAGTGCAAGGTGTAGTCATATAACAATGTAGAGTTGAAGAACAGAAGAAGATTGATCTCCAGGCAATGTTTGAAGCAGAGAAAGCGCAGATGAAACAAGAAAAAGTAAAGTTTCTCACAGAGCAAATCGAAGTGAAGGAAGTAGTCAAAAGAGCACTTCGCTTTGTCATAGGATTAGAACCATGAGCAGAAGACCAAGTCACACATCAAGTAGAGAAGCTCACAGAATCTATCCAATAAATACAACAGAGAATAGCATATTTAGAGCTCCACACAGTGCCTGACACCCCGCGAGACATAAGGGACCAAAGAGAAGCGACTTCCCGAAGCACATTTGAAAGAATAAAAGTCCTTGCCACGAAATGCAAGAAACTGAGTGATTGTAGTGTCCAAACGTATGAGAAAATCTCTAACAATCTAGAGTTGAAGGATTTGGAGTCACATCTCCTGGAGGTGAAGCAGCAAGCAGAGACAATATAGGTGACGTACCCAACAGAAGGTCCACACCATTCAGAGTAGGGTTATGGAAATAACTCAGAGGCTCCAACCTATATAGGATCGGTCTTGCCAATTTTTCACAGAGATCAAAGGTTGAGGAGTACAACTAGAGAAATTTGTCACTACAGTTGAACAATGCCTAAAAGGACCTGTCAACGAAGCAGTCATCCAAGAGTTCGCTGAACAAGAAGCCATGGCATAGAAACAAGTCGAAGCAGCTTGAGCCAAGCTTGAGGCTTTCGAAGCAGAACTACCCAGATCGGAGTGACTCAGGATGAGTCACAGGTGAGCGTTGGGGGCCTATTGGCCCTTGACCAAGTTTTGTGGACCCTTGGTCATGTTTGACCTATTTTTGGGACTTCGACATGCTTTCGAAGGTGGAGTGCAAGACAAGGCAGAAATCATGGGATATCAACCCCTTTTTAGGGATTTATGGGTTTTGGGCTTATGTAATGGGTATGGTAATGTCATCCCATACATTTACCCATGTTTAGGCCTAATTTTGTAATATATATAGGAATCTAGGCGATGTAATGAGGAGTTAGTGGAAAAGAGGCCATTAGGCTAACTGCTAGTGGTGATCTATGTGATCAAGAATTGTAAGTGATTTTTGCATACTATGTGAGGCTTGCAAGGCTAAGTGAAAGTAACTGTAAGAGACTATGTGAAGGCTTGGTGATGTACCCTAGCTTGAAGAAGGAGGATATGGTGGAGTGCGCGTAGATATCTTCTCTTCCACAGAGTAGAAGTTGGATGTTATGTGCTTGTAAAGAGCTTGACCAAAGATAATAAAGAAGAGAAGAGTTGGTGGACGTAGTGTTGACGGGCGAAACAGTCCATCCGTCAACTGGGAGAGTGGAACTGGTCCGAGGTTGTCTAAATAACCCAAGCCGTTTGGTATGGACCACCCTGACGAGTTTAACGGCTCCGTTGGCCGCTCTGAGGTCTCGTAAGGAAACCAAAGAGAAAAGTGATTTGAGCTAAATAATCTAAACTAAGGAAACTAGAAACTAATAAAAGAAACTAAAACAAACTACCTAACTAAATAAAAGAAATTAAACTAAACTAGAGGAAACTAGAAACTAATCAAACAAACTTAACTTAACTATACTAATCTAACTATGAATTACTAACTACTTATATATACAATATACTAACTATGATTATAATAACTTAAATCAACTACTTAATTGTCAGCCATGTTATTCCCTATTCACAAATGTACACTATGGACAGCCTACAGATTTGATTAAAACCTGCAAAACTCATGTGTTCGCTGCCCTAAGACAGCCAAGAATCTATTTTTATCTTTTATATTTTATGAAAAGGAAATAAAAACTACTGAAATTAAACAATCTAATCTATCTTACTGATATTAAACAATGTAATATAAATCTAACTAACATATCATTTATATTAAACTACTTAACATTAACAGTAAACGCCTAACTAGTTAACCTGGAAACGCTCCAAGTCTGCCCTGTGTATGATTGCTTCGTAGGCTGGTTGGAGGAAGAAATTCACACCATTTATCCCTTAAGACTCTCGAAAACGATCAGCTATGATGCTTCCTGAAGTATGTTACAGGACAAACAAGACATAAAAGATATCATAACAGTTTTCTGATTATAAACTTCTGCAAAAGGGAAACCTATTATGCAGCAAACTTATATATGATAATTCAATTCATAAAGAAGAAAAAGCTATCGTTCATAAACTGAATCCTTTAACTGTTATGTCTTTTGTCAAATTGGAAGTAACAAGGTACGCATAATAATAATAAATTATATCACTTGAATTCGATTTAGATAGCAAAGTAATACTAAAACAGAAACCAAAATGATATACAAAACTTGGAACAAAGTGTCAATGTATTGAAAAGCAAAAGCTATAAAAACGCATCAATTCTGCTCCAGTCTGGTTCAAAATCACATATCCTTGTTCTCCCCAACTGCGGATGATCGATTATTACAAAATCATAGGTTTAAATAAGTTTTTCACAAGGTAAAACATCCTTGTGAATAATAGTAAACAGTTTTACACAATCTAGGAACAATCCCAAAATCCCTTAAACTAAATAACTAAAATGCAAGTAAAATCAGTAGATCATCCCCTAACTGCCCATAGTATCCATTGAAAATTCGAATTTCCCTGCAATAGACACCAGAATCAAGTTAGAAGATTGTTTTTATTCAGAAAATAATAACAAAGTTGACTCTATAGACTTAGCTACAGAATCGTTTGATTCTGTAGCTGGTCTAGAATAGTAAAATGACCAGATATAAATCAAATCAAATCGAACCTAATTACTTTGCAATAATCAACACATTACTAATGATTATATCAAATAAAACCGAACAAAACACAATCGGAATAGAGTAGAGATACAATTGATACAAAATAGGAATGCTCTGTTTTTCCAATTGTTCTTAAAATCGAATCAAATCTTAACAAGACTGTTCCAAGAATGCCATCAATAACAAACCAGATCGTATGAGATACAAACAATCATTATCGATTAGCATATGATCCATATTATTACCAACATAGAAAGCATTAATGATTTCACACATCACTGTATCCATAGAATCCAACCATAGTTTTCATTTGCTGCGTTTCAAATGATCCAAAAGTAAATTCATAACCGTAATTGACTAATTGAAATCACAACAGCAAATTGATATCATTCCATTAAAACACATGTATGAATCGTTCCCAATGTAATCGGATCATCTCCACAAATATCGACTCAACAGTCATCATATTAGATCACTCCATAGTCGACAAACAGGGTTTTGACAGAGTCAACAAACGAGGCATATAATTATAGACACCAATCAAAAGATTTGATACAATTAATCCATCCCTGTAATCGAATCAAACACTTGTTATCATCGGAATACAACTCACATCGTAACAATTGTTATCCATTCGAAATTTGATTATGAAACAAATGACATACGAATTGGTCCCAACATAGAAATTACAATTAACACAGTCAACCAATTGGCTCATCGCATCGTGCAAGATATAATCAAATCGAACAGAGATATCGTTTGTGTTTCAAGAATAGAAAGATATCAAATAACAACATTTTCAAATCAAATTATGGTCAATCAAACTAAATCTGATCACAACCAATTCGGAAATCGAAAATCAAAACTTATGCATGACAGAGCAAGTCAACCATATAAACAGAGCTTGTGATGACGCTGTATAAAAGAGGGAAAATTATACCAT
>JASDQU010245002.1:27505-57370 GCA_032191745.1 Picea mariana
CTAATGTGGTCACACCATATCCCTATGGTTCTCTAGACGGCTCGACACTGGCATCATCTCGCCAACGCCTCTACCCAGCCCTCGCCTCTATGAGCTACTGTCAAGTCGACTCCCAGACGACCTTCGCCTCTCAACCCCGAGGTCCAACATCTACAAAATAACACAGATATAGTGTCAACATCCATATACATGTCTAATCAATGCTATCAACCTAAATAAAAAATACGAATAACACGCATACCTCTATGGTCTCAGTCCTCCCCAGGAGGTAGAACTATGTCTGTATCTTTCTTGTAGTCCATACCCACATATGGAAACTGTAGAATCACCTATGGCATCTATCGTCACACTCGAGAAATTGTGGTCGTAAAATAATGGCCACCCTCCCCTCCTCCATGTCTAGCCAAAACATGCGCCCACTTCATTAGTCGAGGATCTCACCACAAATTTGGTTCCAATAGAATTTGGGGCCACAATAGAGGCACCCTCTCCAAGAACCAGGCCACCAAAACTGACCCAAACGCAAAATCACCTGAATCAACACATCGACACTGGTTCAGCCGAGACACCATCCAGGTGTGCATCAGCACACCCCATGCAAATAGGTCTCCATCCAAGACCTCCTCCACTACTCTCAATTGTTCACCTATGATGCACTGAGTGCCCAAGGATCCATAGATCATCACTACCATAGTTTTGATGCACTCTATCAGTAGGTCATCTAGCGCCTCAATCTGCACGACCGAACCCAACATCAGGTTCGGCCCAGAGCATTGTCCTGTCGCAATGGTCTCTACCTTTTCCTCCCCTGGTAGATGGGGATCCACATCCAAAACCCTCCCTCAAAATGGGAGTCTTGTAAAAAAGTAGATGTCCTCTGTTGTAGAGAATTCCAGTTGTTGTCCCCGCACCACGAAGAACTACAGGTCAGTGCTCCACATCTGGACCAGAAACTAGAGTAAAAACTCATGTGACTATATCAAAGGACAGTTGAAAAAATTTAGAAATCCGCAAGATGCCAAGTGTCCACGTACTACAGGCTACTTCCTCACAACCTCTCTCAATCAGTCCCAGTCTCGCTCTCGCCAGTGGACTGACATCGTAAGCAAGACTTTGTTGATCACTTGCATTCACCCAAAAACACCTGATCAAACACATCATCCATCAAAAATCATAAACATCAAAAAGTCATACACCCCTTAGGTTGCACATAGTGTGTGTATTTCCCCCATATAGTTGAGCATCGACGTGAACTTGTTCTTCAAACAACTAGACACTAATGTAAAATTATCTCATGAAAAGTCGTGTATGGGTGCGCAGTTGTCCTTCCTACATGTGTGCATCCAATGCATGCCTGTCTGTCAAACCCATGCACACATGTGCACGGTTGTAACCTACATAGACGCACATTATGCATGGGGTTTCCCAACACAACCACACATTGAGGAATGCATGAATGTCTGAGAAAAACCTGCACATAATGTGTAGGAAACTGAGTAGTACACACACACACATGCATGAGTATTCCCCATTTTCCTGTGCACTAGTGGGCACCTACCCTTAAAACCCCATGTACGACCCTCCATATAGCCCCTACCTAACATCCATCCAATTCAAAAAATACAAGACGATAAGGTCACTAACCTGTCTCTCGCAGCTCCTGGATCAGTAGCCCCACGCTCCTGTAATATCCAAATCACCTCACATCTCTCTCGTCAGATCAACAATATGTCGGTGCAAATGAGGTGGAATTGTGGGCCCACCATCCATATATAGGTCATTTTTCCCAACTTCCACATCCTGTTACAGGATCCCAAAGCCTCTGTTTTTCGATCGATTCTCAGCCATGAGATCCTGATCCAGCCATCTACACATTCAAAGTCCTCGGGTTATCATTTGCCCTTTTCCCCAGAGGAGCATTTTTTTCACGCCGCGATCAGGTACGCATGCTCACTTTCAATTTTATCAAATAGTTGTTATATGTTTTTTATCATCAGATATTGTTCATGTCGAGAATTTGGTTATTTATATGCAGGTACTTGTTCAGCAAGCTTACAACCCTTCAGGTATATGTTCGACACTAGCATGTAATTACTCCCTCTGTAAACAGTTGCATATCCCAGTCACACCCTATGACATTTTCCTTTAGGGTCCCTACATCCGGCTCTGCAGTATCGTTACCTGTGCCACATTTTGGTATTGTCAACTGATAGCACTCTCGCCCACATAATTTGTTCCATTCATAGTTCCCTTTGGCAACTTGACACTCATGCTGATTTCACCCCTTAGGATTGGGTGTCCTGATAGTATTTTGCACTTCCGAGAATGAACCCCATACTTCTTCTTATCATATTTCTAACCTTCCCAATGGACTCCCAAGTCATATCATCCTACCCTTGGTTTTGTTGACTGCACCCCCACAGTTCCATTATCCCTCCATCTCATCCACCATCAGTTTTCCCATCTGCAGATTGTCCTCCATCCATTTACTTAATACAGAAACCCACCCATGGGGCCCCCACCCTCCATGATTTCTCTTTCACAAACTTGTGCCTTAAATAGGCCAAGCCATCTTTCACCGAGACACCCATTTCTATATCTATATACTCAACCTAAATTATTCTTTATTTTATTGGTAATTGTATAAATCCCTTGTTTCCAACATATACATAGTTTTTTTAGTTGTCATCTCCGATGGCCTCCGTTTACCTGGAAAAGAAACCCATGTCGCCCTTGGTTGGGGCATCCACCCTTTTTTCCATATTGACATCTTTGGAAAACCCCGAGTATCCCAAATCCATGTACCCATGATCTATGAGTTTTCCCACTTTGTTAGCCTCTGGCACAGTTTAACCCCATGTCTAGTCGTCCCCCTGACACTAGATCTAGTTTTACAATTGTTTCCAATCATCCTTCAACACCCCAACCAAGGTCAGTCTTGAGTCCCATAGTGTCTTGACTTCGTCCATGTTACCCATCATACCTAACATCATCTATTACTTAGTGGATTTTAAGAAGCCATTTTTCTTCTTCACGTCATCTCTCCCTTCCTGTCAACCTCAGCACAGTTTCCAAAAGGGAGGCAGTATATTGACTCTCATTACCTTTTCAATGAGGAGTCTCGGACGACACAAAGAGTCATCATTTCTTTCTGATTCTGTTGACCCCCATAAAATTTGACTTCAACAAACTATCATGTTAAGGTGGGTCTTACTATGCGACCTTTGCAGCTTTCCATACCATTGAAAGACCTCTCAATTTGATAGGCCATCAATGCCTACAAGTTATCGACACTTCTTATCATCGTCCATTACTCAATTCAGATCCAGTTCACCATTCAGGACTGTCATATGTCATTATCAACCTCCCCCAAGGGTGTTGCAGTTATCTACATCATCATGCATATTCAGTTAAAGTCCCACATTTTGGTTTCAAGAAACGAGTATGGGGCATGCCCACCTCGTTTGTATACATATTTTATTTTTTCTTCCTAGAGAAAGGTTTGGTTCCCACGGTTTTCTCTCTCCCTCTAGCGGATCACTCTTGTAGTTTCTCTCTTCACTCCTCCTTACAATGGCACTCTCAGCAAAAGAAACATTGATGCATTTCGACTATACATATGCTCCTAACCTCACACATAAGGGAGCATCTGTTATCACTGAAAAATAGTCTACAACATTACACACAACGATTGAAGAAAGACATCAATGCTAGCAGCAATTAGTACACCTACAACATCAAAATCCATCAAAAAGGCATAAAACTATATACTTGGTTCAAAAATCAAAATGCCCAAATTCACCAAAGGAAGCGTGTGCACTATGCGCAGAATGCGTGGGCCAACACAACCCTAATCGCGCACTGTGAGCAGAATGCAAAAGATGCATGACTGTCTTCGAGAAAATCTGCACACTTTTCATGAACGATAAATTTATGAATCTTGTCGGCCTCTCAACCACTTCCAGTCCAACCCCCAACACGATTTGACACTCAGATCTGAGCGAAATCTAGCTTGAAGGTTGGTCAAGGGCTAGGAAGTTCCCTAAAAGGCCCCTTGTTCACACTATGAACCAGTTGTATTTTTCCATGAATGAAAATAAATATGTATCATGGGTGTGCTAGAAAAATAAAAACTTCAAGGTATTGTTATGCTGCAAGAATTCTTCTTGGAGAATCCTCTTTTCTCTTTGAATCATTCAAGTACTATAGCAAGGGCCATTCCACTCACCTCTTTAGAGGATTGGCATTGTATTTCTTCACCATTGTCACTTTCCATTGTATGAAGAGAAGAGCTCTCTATTAAGGAACTCAAGATCCCTCCCAAGGAGGAAGAGGGAATTCATAAGTTCATGCCTTTCTCTACGGTGTTAGCCTATCAATATATTGATCCATTGGTAGCTATATGATTGTCATTTTTTGTTTTTTATGGTTCTAGTTCTTGCAAGATTCTCTAATATCTATTTCTTTTTGTTTTTATTTATATTTTTTTGTTTCATGTTTATTTGGTTATCTAATCAATTCACAAACCTTGTTTATCTGACTTAACTAAACAAGTAAGTGTTGTGTTTTTGCTCACTCATGTGACAAAACCAACACAGGAATCCTATCCGAGAATCAAAATTCAAATCATTGTTATCCGAACCAAACCTGGATGACGACTAACATTACTTCCCACGCGATAATTTTTCGAATATCTTGAATATTAAATATGATGGCAAATGCCAAGTGGGTTGTGTATGTATTCAACTGTTTCATTGGCGAAATAAGGTAATCTATAGTTATAGAAACTATATTCATAAAACAAAACACATGTGAGCTTCTCATGCATGAATTCAGTCTAGGTTCATAAATATTAAATAGGATGGTAAATGCCAAGTGCAATGTGTACTTATTCAAATATTTCATTGGCCAAATATCATAAATGCATAGTTGCATAAAAGTGTATCCAAAAAAAACAAATGTAGAAGGATTTTAGTTTGTCTACAAATTTGAGAAAGATAAGATATAAATTTTAGTGGGAGTTCTATTTTGCTCCAATTTATGTAGACGTCAATTTATTTTATAAATAAAAGTTTTTAAAAAATTATGTATAAATATATATCTATAATTGTTATAAATATCGTTTTTTTCTTTTTTAAGTATTATTTGTATATAAATAATATATATATATATATATATATATATATATATATATATTCTTCAAATATGAATAGTTAATTCTTCAAAATGGAACTCCATTTGGATAGTTAGTGTACTTAAAATAAGCTCAAAACACACTACACATAAATACTTCCAACGATCTTAATATTATGATAACTATACACAAATTTTAAATTTTATCTTTTATGATAACTATACCCAAATTTTATCTTTTTTGAAACCATTAATAATTTATTAGCTCTCAATACCAATTATACATATGAACATGAATGTATCTTTTTTGGGTGGGGGAAGCGGGAATAATAGACAAAACTTATAATTGGGGGAGGGGGGGATAATAGACAAAACTTATTATAAGTTTTGTCTATTATTACCCCTCTCCCCCACCTTATGATAAGTTTGGTCTATTGTTTCCTCCTCCCCCGCCCTCATATAATATATGAGAGGGTGGGGGAGTGGGCAATAATAGACAAAACTTATCATAGAGTGGGGGAGGGGTGAATAATAGACAAAAATTCTAAGTTTTTTCTATTATTCCCCACTCCCCCAATTATAAGTTTTGTCTATTATTCTGCCCTCCCCCACCCTATGATAAGTTTTGCTTATTATTCCCCCCTCCCCCACTGTTGTAAGTATGGGTTAACCAAAGCTCTGATCTCAAACGTTTCCAACAAAACCCTCAAACTGTCAGCCCTCCTGGTAAACCAGAAGGCAACACTGCACACAAAGTGCCCAACTCAATCTCACCCAAGATAGCTTATGGGGGACTACATACCTCAGATGTCTATAGTCATGGAAGGGATTGGGACTATATTTTGTTCTTTTTTCTCATTCATCATGGTTATTATCCATTCATCTAACTCTAGTATTCATTAATTAACCAAACTATGCATGCACATTGTCATAATCTAAGTTAATTATTCATTCTTTAGTTGATAAATAACATAACAATAAAACAACCATTCAGATACATAAACCCAGTAGGCTTACCATGGTTCACCCCCCCTGGGGCTACGTCCACAAAGATATGTCTCTTTTTCTCTTTTATTCATCGTTCTTCAATATATGTGTTGTGCGCATTACATTCTTCAGGATTACAATAAAAAAGTAGGATGATATTCATCCATGAGGTGGATTAGACCACACCAGGCTCCAAAGCCTATGACCTAACCCTCAAAAACTAGCTTATTCAAACCAAAACTATTATCTCCTTGACCAACCTCTACTAGACCTCCTAAGCCTTTATTTATACTATTCTATTGGCTTATAGCCATCACATTCATATCAAAAACCCTAACCCTAACATGGCTAGGTTTGTTTGCATGTGCGCCACACTGCTTTTTCTCCATCTTCTGCATGTTTCTTTTCCTTCATCTTCTGCATGTTTCTTTTCTGCCACATATGGTGCTTGCTCCAAAAATAGGTTTTTCTTTCCCAAAATAGGCCTCCACCCAAAAATAGGCTTTTCTCTCCCAAAATAGGCCTGCGCCAAAAAATAGGATTTTCTCTCCCAAAATAGGTCTGCACCAACATGCCCCCAACACTAACATGTGGCTCATCCCAATCCACTCAGCCTTAGTTTACCTTATGGATTGCTAGTTGAAACTCTTGGAACACCTTTACCAATTGAGTGACTTTCTCTTTAACTTATGTGTTATGAGATGCCAGCTTTTCCACACTCTGTGTTGTAATGTGCTCTGTCAACACTTCTTTGCATTCTACATGTATTTGCTTGATATTCCCCTTCTCTGCTTGCAGTTTTTCTATCATCCTTTATGTTTCCTGATGTAGTGGCTCCATCTGAGCTTGTCTTTCTTTCTTGTCAGCCTATGCAGCCTTCAGCTCTTCCTGCAGGTTCTTCATATCCTTTGCACTCCTCATCCTCTCTAGGATGGCCATTTCCTTATACAACTGCTTTAAGTCTTGAATGTTTGTAGTTATCTTCCCTTACTTCTGGTCCAATTGTTGTATTTTCTCATCTTCTTCGATCCTGGTCCACATTTGAGCAGTCTTGTCATATAATTCTTCCACTACCTTAGCTTCCTGCACAATATTGTCGATGTGCATAGTATCCTTTTGTTCTCTTTGATCTATGAATTTTGGGGGTGCAGTAGGAGTCAATTTTTTCATGAGCTTTGTGATCTTCTGTCTGTATTTTTCCATGACCTACACAATCCTCTGAAACTTTCCTTCTCGTGTGACTTCCAGCTCCTGTGCACAATCTGGGATGCTATTATAGACTTTTGTCAGTCCCTTTTCTAATTTTTTTGTGCATCTCTTCTCCTCCTCCTTTTCCAGGGTCAACTAATCACAAGTATTTTGTAACACTTTTGTAACCTCCCTGCTAACTCCCAAGTTAGTAGCGTTTGTGCGGGCTCTAGATTGGACTTCTTGCATCACACTTGCTTGTAATCCATATAGTGCGTCTACAGATATCTATGTCATCACCATCGATTTTGTGTTGTCTCCTCATCAATTTTTAGCATATGTTGTGTGACCTTGTAGGTGTCACTTCCCTTCACCACTATCTGAATTGTTTCTTCGTGTTTCTTTTGCGCAGGTGCTTGTTGTATCCTATTTGTCTGTTGTGTTGTAAATTGATGCATTGTAGGAATATGCATCATTTTCATAGTATCATGGAATTCCATCAACTTATCCATGATCTCCTCACTTTGCGCCTTTGTTGCACACACTACATCTTCTTCTCTATCTTGGACTTTGTTTGCTACTAACTTCAGCGTCGTCCTATGTAATTGTGATTACTAGAGGCTTCTTATGGTATTTCATTTTCTTTCATGTTTACTCCTCCTCCATTGCAGTTCTCTTCGTCTATGAGGGTTGCACCCCAATCCTCTTCTTCTATGCATCCTCCTCTTTGGGCCAAGAGGTTTCTCCATTCTTGTCATCGCCCTTGACTACTTCCCTTGACATTGTTTCTTTCTTCCTATTACTTTTCATTGATGCGCTACTTCCTAATGTTTGAGTGTGCTCTGCAACATTTCTAGTGTTTTCTTTTGGATTACTTGTCTTTTTGGATGTGCATTTCTCTTCTTACGCCTTTGGTTTGGATTCTTTCTTTGTTGTTGGCACCTTCCACTGCGTAAGCCATTCTTTGAAAATCCAGTCGACCTCTTCCCTTGATGCGTAATATTTTATTTCCAACCACTTTTTCTCTAGGTCCCTTGTGGCTTGGATCCACATGTGATGTTTGGATTCCTTAAACCTATAAATTTCTTCGTTCTCCTGGACAACCTCAATAGGGATCCTCCACACATTTGTTGTTTTCTATTGCATTTCTTCCATAAATAGGGAAAAAATTGCGATGTTTTCTTGTTGATTCTTATTGTCCTTAGCTTGTGAAAGGGTTTCATATCTCACTACATAGCATTTCCCCTTCCTATCTACAAAAGATAAGAACTTTGGTTCCTTCCACCCTACCAAATCTATGAGTATGAGGACCCAGGCATAATGGAACTTGGTTCCATTGTTCTGTTCATCCCTTCGGTCAATCAAAAATTGATTTAACGAGTAGGACACCCAACTAAACACCACTTCTTTTGCACACTATGCAGATACTACTATGACTCTTGTTGGGGCCTCTTCCTTTCTGCACTTCCTTAAAAATTTGCAAGCCATTAACTTGCTAGAGAACCTCACCGCAGAGTCGTTGATGTATTTTATGAATATACCACAGTTCCCCTTATTTGTTCCAAATTGCACTTTCATTATTTCTACAATTTTCTTTTCTCATGCTTTATTCTCCAGGTATTGTTCAGGTTGTGCGCCACAAGTGGGCAACCCTGTAATCTTGGAAATCAAAGCAACGTCAATGGCGACTGGCCTATCCATCTAGAGGATACCTCCATGTACCCTTGCCAATAATTGCTTCACACACAGTCCCACATTCTTACCATGCTTGAAATGCAGTATATCCAAGAGATTCATGATACAAGAATTATATGGCCCTATAATCCACTGTGCGGGCTCCAAGATGGGTCTTCCTAGGGGTCCTATCTCCCCTGTGTCCTCCAAATAAGTTTCCTGCATAAGGTCTGGAAACTTCACTGCATATTTAACATCATGGTTGACATATCTCAGCTTCGACACCTTCCCCAACATATCCTCCACCGTGACCATGACATTTGATATGTAGGGTAGTGTGATCTATGTTGCGTTCGACACCTTCCTTTTCTGGTCAATGGTTGGGTGGCCTTCTACCATTGTTTCGGTCATTTCTTCTTCCTCTCCTTCAGACTCCTGTTGGTTTGTAATATCCTCAACCAACACCTGCTCTGCAACAGGTCGTTGTTGTTGTCCCTCTATTCCCTCAGGTTCTGCAGGTTTTTCCAGGTTAGGGTTTGCACTGCCATTGGGGTTTTCTAAGCTCTGACCCATTTTGACTTGTGTAGTCATCAATGTTTCTTCCTCTACCTTGGTTGAGATGATCGATTTTGTAGCAAAGGTTGTGACATCTTCCAAATCTACAACATCCTCGGGCTATGTCATTCTTTCCTTTCTTCTTATGAACTATCAAGTAACCCTAATATATCTCCCTGGGTGCCAACCTTCATAGGTGTCATGTTGTATGTTGAGTGTTCAATCATTCTATTCCTCACACAATTCCACCTTGGTTGCACTCTTCAACTCTCTATTCACTCTAAAACCGCTAAGTGTCAAACTTGCATGTGTTGTTTCCTCAAAAATAAATTAAAGAGATATATTCAAAGATAATTTGTTTCCTGCCATTTTTCGTATAGGATAAAAAAAAATAGGCCTATTACATTATAATAAACTAAAAACAAAGCATTGAATATAAGAACTGATTTAAAAAAAAAAAATATTGACCCATGGAGTTATTATGCCGATGTCAAGACCAAGCCTTGGCATCTGAGGACTAAGGTGATTCCTGAAATTGCCCCATCCCAAACGTACAAGACCAGAACTTGATCGTGGGGGCTAGGGTGATGCCCGATATCACCCTATCTCAGCCAACCCCGTGGGCGTGCCCACGGCTTGGCCATGGGACTAGTTGCTCTAGGGCAATGTCAAGCATCACCCTAGTCCCCATTGCGGCCAATGCACAGTCATGTGGGGTCATGAAATCGTACCTTGGCCATGGGGGGGTCGGGGCGATGTCGGGCATCACCCCATCCCCTTTTGACCAAGGCATGGTCTCACGATGTTACATCCCCAACCAACAATAGGTCGGGCAATGCTACCAAAACACCCTTATTTTTGCCTTTACTTCCTTGATACCAAACTATGACATCCCCAGCCACCAACAGGTCAGGAAATGCTACCATGTGGAAATACATACATACATACATATATATAACATGCATTTTAATTGAAATAAAACACATAATATAGAATTCTTGCTACCATACAGATTCAGATGTAATAGACAGTAATTCATATACACAACGGAATACATAATAACATTCAAGCATCATAGACATGCATAACATAAAAATTAATCACATTAATAATACTTATCTTTTCAACTAGAGTAACACCACCAACTGTGTTCCGACCTTCCATGAACCTCCCAGCCTTAGACCACACTTCTCATCAGTCTCAGCAGTAGGTCACCCCTGAGTTGGGACTAAGCTCCATCGGGCAAGGGAATCCTAGGCTAGTCAAGGTCAACAGGAAGACACATAGTTTATGAGGAAGGATTCTCTCCCAGGATCCACTTATGCCCATTTCTCACAGACTCTCATTCCCCACATGCATGTCCCACCCTAGGAATATACACCGTCACTGTCACACAGTCCATCGGTTTCTTCACCTCCCTTGCCTTGGGCTTCAGCAATAGGCTAGACCGGAATTCTAAGAGCTTTGTGGCAGCTATGGGACCCCTTCCAGCAGAACTCACTTCCACAGCACACTCTCTCACCTGTAGAGAGTTTCCCACGGGCCTGACAACCTACCTCTTCAACCACAACCACATCCCTCACATGGAGAGAGTGTTGCACACAGGCCTAACAACCTCCTTCTTCAACTTCATTCCCACATAAGGAGTACAACAACAAGGCTCAACAAGGAACATAATATGGAAGCAAGCCACGGTCATACAAGGAACTGCATGGCCACAACAACCAATTGTTATGAAACACACAACACAGACAAATACGGGATCCTCGAGATTCACAAAAGACGTAGATCAGTTCACAGTTCTCCCTAGGTTTAGGATGCATGACCAAAGAAAAAAACATAGAGGTCGATGATGGAGGTCTCGGGTTTATGCGAAGGATGAGAGAATGGACAAGACGAACAACCTTCTTGTGAGGGTTTCCTTCACTATGTGTGGGTATGCAGATGCAAACGTAGAGGCAAAACGGTTCAGACGCCCTAGATCCCAGTGAACTTAGGAGGAGGATGATAGAATGGGAGAGATTATCCCCAACACGACTGACTTCTGCATCTTTAATTGCATGCGCCCAGGTAAACACCTGTCTTCCTGGAGTTGCATGCACTCCACTTAGCATATGTCTCGTTTCCAAGAACTTAGGACAACATTCATCAATTGTCCACCTTAGTCTTTAGGAATAATAATAAAATATTATCCCCTTAGAGGTAAGCCCCCATAGCTTATCCCCTAGGCCCAAACACTTAGCCTCCTATCTTACCCAACCTTATGGAAACTTAGTCCCCCATCACTCTTTCTTCGTGGTCGATCTACATGCAGTGATGTGTTTATATTAACAAAGTGCATAATTACATGTACAAAAACAGGGTCCTAGCCTTTAACACCTAGGCTCTCTGGCCTACTTACACATAATATTACCATCTTTCAATTTCTCAGCTCACCATCCTACAAAACATTTTTACAATACATAATATAAATGGGCTCCTCCTTGGGGATATTACAGTACCCTCCCCTTATTTTTGCACTGTCCTCACTGCAACTTTTACATAGCATCAACAAGATTTTTAAAAATCTTCAAAAATATGCAGGTATTCTGCCCGCATATCATCCTCATGTTCCCATGTCTCGTCCTCAAGAACGTACCAGGTCAACTAGACCTTTACAATCCCTATGGCTTGATTCCGGAGCTGCTTTCTTTTCCGGTCCAATATGCTCACCAGATGCACTTGCAACACGCCTACTTGCTCCACTTGAATCACATTCCAATCGATTACATGATTAACATCAGGTATATATTTTTTAAGCAATGAAATATGAAACACATTATGTACATTCATGGATGCAGAAAATGCAAGCATATATGCAGTTGGCCCAATCCTTTCTAGGATTTCAAATGGCGCACAAAATCTAGCTACCAACTTCGAACAGTTTCCCAGCCTCATGGAACTTCTATTTGCTTTCACTTTCAGGAAAACATGATCACCCACTTTAAAATCCCTATGGGTTCTATTCTTATCAACATAACTCTTCTGCATGTCTTGGGCAGCCTTTAAATTCTGCTTATTTTTTAGCATTTTCTCTTCCATTTCCTTGAGCAACTCTGGCCCATCCACTGCTCTATTAGCTATATTATCCCAAATTACTGGAGTATTTCACTTTCTACCATAAAGTGATTCAAATGGGCACATCTTCAACGATGCTTGATACCCATTGTTTTACGTGAATTCTACCAAGTGTAAGTAGTATTCCCATTTAGATGGTTTTTCCATCACATACATCCTTAGCATATCTTCTATCACTTGGCTCACCCTCTCTGTCTTCCCTTCAGACTCGAGATGATAAGCAGTGTTGAAGTTCATATTTGTTCTGAATCCTTTGAACAACCCCTTCCAAAACTTTGAGGTAAATTTCAGATCCTTGTAAGACACAATTGTCTTGGGCATATTGTGCAATCATGTTATTTCCATCATAAAAATATCAACAACGTTAGTTTCCTTGTGAGCAATCTTTAGTGTAATAAAATGAGCATATTTCGTAATCTTGTCCACCACCACCATGATTGAATCACGTTTCTTGTCGGTCCTGGGAAATCCTGTGATGAAATCCATTGTCGCCACTTCCCACTTCCACTCAAGAATGGGTAAAGGCTGTAGAAACCCTATTGGGTGCCTATGCTCAACTTTGACCTTTTGGCATTCCATACATATGGCGATTTATTCTCCAAATTCCTTCTTCATACCTGGCCAAAAGTAATGGCTCTTGACTACTACCACAATTTTTTGATATCCAGGGTGCCCAACATAAGGAAAATTATGCATTTCTTTCAAAATCATAAGTTTCAATTCCTGGACGTTAGGTACATAAATTATGTTCTTGTACATAAGTGTTCCGTTAGTTTCCAATTTGTAATTTTCCACTTTCTGTGGAATCTTACCTTGCTGTAGCTTTCCTACCAGATCCCTGTACTACAAATATGCATTTACAACTTCTGAAATTATTCTTTTAATATCAGTTTGGTACATGCTAATGGTCGTAGCATGCGATTCATGCACTCTCATGTTGAGTGCATCAGCCACTTTTTTCTCTTTTCCTATGATATGCTTGATATTAAAGTCATATTCACAAAGAAACTCCAACCACCTACTCTGCCTAGCATTCAAAGTTGGTTGATCAAACAAATACTTCAGACCATTATGGTATGTTCTCAGTTTAAACCTCTTTCCCATGAGGTAATTCCTCCATTTCTTCAGAGCATGAACAATGGTTTTCAACTATAAATCATGATTTCCATAGTTCCTTTCATGCTCTTTCAACTTTTTGGATTCATAAAAAATTACGATCCCATTCTGACTGAGGACTCCTCCCAGTCCTTCTTTGCATGCATCTGTACACACTACAAAGTCTTCAGTCGGGTCTGCAATCCTTAGGATTGGAGCACTGGTTAATAGCTTCTTCTATCGCTAGAAGCTTTTCTCACAATCCTCTATCCATTGAAATTTAGTCTCCTTCCTTTGCAATGAAGTGATAGGGTAATATATCCTTGAGAACCCTGCAATGAGCCTTCTATAATAGCCAGCTAGACCCATCAAGAATCTGACTTCTATCACATTTTTCAGTGCAGACCATTCTCTAATGACTTCAATATTCTTAGGATCTATGGATATCCCATCCTTTGAGATGATATGCCCCAAGTAATGGATCTACTTTTGATAAAATGAGCACTTGCTCAGTTTATCATACAGTTGGTGCTCTCTTAACACTTGCATCACCATCTTCAGATGTTGTTCATGCTCTTCCTCCGACTTGGAATACACCAGAATGTCATCCAAAAAGACTATGAAAAACTTGTCCATATATTCTCTGAACACACCATTCATTAGGCACATAAAAACAATGAGTGAATTCGACAACCCAAATGGCACCATTGTGAATTCATAGTGACCATACCTTGTTCTGAAGGTGGTCTTGTCGATTTTTTCATCCTTAATACTTACCTAGTGGTATCCTGACCTGAGATCTATTTTTGAAAATATCATGCCATCCTTCAACTAATCAAAGAGATCATCGATCCTTGGCAAAGGATACTTGTTCTTTATAGACACTTTGTTCAACTATCTGAAATCGATGCACAATCTCAATGTCCCATCCTTCTTCTTCATGAATAGGACTGGGGCTCCCCAAGGTGACACACTTGGGTGTATATAACCCTTCTTCAGAAGTTCTTTCAGTTCTTTCATCTCTTGTGTACTCATTCTGTAAGGATCTTTCGACATTGGATCTGCTCCAGGCATCAGGTTTACAGAGAAATCAATATCTCTCTTCGGGGTTAATCCTGGTACCTTCTGGAATACACCTTTAAAATATTTTAATACTGCATGGTCTTCAATATTTGAGACCTCATCCTTAGATTCTTCCTCCACATGGGCTGCAAATAATTGAAAGCCTTTTCTGTAGCTCTTCTTCAACTCCATTGTTGAGATTTCTCTGACAACAACTTCTCTAGGAATTTCTTGGACTGTCCTCTGATTCCCTTCCTCATCCAGGCAAGTGAATGCCTTGTTATGAAAATCTAATATGGTGTGGTGTTGGTCCAACCAGTCCATACCAATTAGGAAAACATAAGAACCTAAAGGCAAGATATTCAGGTCTACCTTAGTACTTAGTCCATTCATGTCCACTGGACATGATTTAACCGACTCAAAAGATTTCATTTTGGCTCCTATAGCCAGTTGCACCAGCCAATATTTCTCATGCTTTCTTTTTTTCCAAGGTTGTATAGATCCTTGGTACACTTCTTCCCATGTCCTCCATTGTTTCAGCCTGCTGAACATTATGGACAGTTCTCACTTTGTCATTTCTGTGGGGGCAGTCTCTATACCTATGATTTACTTTACAACCCCAACATTTCATAGGTGTCTTCCTTGGCATTTGCCCACCTACTTCAGCCTTCCTGGGCTCTCTAACAGATGGATTTCCTTGAGGATTGTTACTGAAAAAGGGTGGTTTGGTTCCCTTCTTCCTCTAATCTATTTTGATATTCTTCCTATATTCCCAAACCTTCCGGAAAGTAGGATTTTCATATTGCTTCTCATACAAGAATTTTTCTCTCCTTATAGTTTCTTCCATAGTCTTAGGGTCATCATATTGGATCTTGTCACTGATGGAAGGTGGAAATCCACTTAGATACCTTTGAATTTTGACAGTCTCATCTTTGATGAACGAAACATACTTTAACAACTCCAAAAACTTTCCTGAGTATTCATAAATGGACATGCTACCCATCTTGAGTTCAAAGAACTCTTTCATCTTTCTGTCATAGTATTTCTTTTCAGAATACTTCTTGAATTATTTCCAAGTAACATCTTTCTCTCTAATGTGTTGTGCCTGCACAATCTGATCCCACCACATGGATGCATTTCCCTTTAGTTGATACATTGCAATTATTTCTTCTTCATGAGAGGAATAATTATGTAGTTGGAAATATTTCCTCATGCCAAGCAACCATGTTTCGACATCTTCCTCCTTCTTGTGTTCTCCATCAAATGTAGAAGGCTTAATCTTGTTCATTTATCCCTTCATCCCATCCACTCCAGATCTCTTGTGCTTTCTGGTAGGAAATGGGCTTGAACTACTATGTGCCTCCTTATAGGATTTCTTCGAGGAGTGGCAATGATGCCTGCTAATGCTTCTTGATCTTATTTTCTTCTCAGGGGTCTTGCGGCTCCCTGTTTTTCTTGAGTCATTCTCCTTATCCAACTTATTTTATATTCTCTCCAAACTCTTCATCAAATTTAAGTTGAATTCTCCCTATTTTTCCTTAGCTTTCATAATATTTATGATATCTGCTCGGTGAGTTTGGGCTTCTTTCTGTAATCTTTCAATGATTTTCATCATACGCCCTTCCTTATCTATCTCTTCTCCATGCCCATTGGAGTTCGATCCTTCTACTCCCAAATGGACATCCATCCCTTTAGCTTCATTCTCTGAACTCGAAGCATTATGTGCCTCCTCCATTCCTCTGCACTTAGTGTTAATTCACTTTGGTCCTGACACTCATTGAACTATGAAAACACGACGTACAATCAACCGGAATTTTCCAGGCCATCATTCCTTAACAAATCCCACAGAATTCATAAATCGAATATGTTTTAAGAAATGTTTAGATTTCATGAATTTTCCAAGATCTGCTCAGCTCTGTAACAATTTCAGGCCTTAACCCTTTTCTCTTAGCCCCAACCCCTGTGACCATGGGATGTGACCAAGCGCTATATCAATAGGTGCTTAATCAGGACTTCAGGTTCTGAAGTCTTCATAATACATCACAATAGACTCTCCGAGTTCTGAATTAATCAACTCGCGAAGTAGGGTGGATCAATGGTCCACATATACCCAACATCCAACAGTTGACACTTGCTGTGGAACTTCGGTCATCGAAGCTTCGAGACTTTGAAGCTTCGGGAATTCGGGACTTTGGAGCTTCGAAACTTCAGGTTATGGAAGCTTTCATGCTTTCTTCCTTCCAATCTCGCGACTTCCTAAATTTTGGCTTCTCTATCCTCTAGGCCCACATAGTACAGTTGTTACCAACTAAGGCGATGGAACATGGTATGCCTAGGAAGGTCCACATCACCCCAAGCGACGTCATCCAGCCCCACCACGTTTACCCTTTCACTTTGAAACTTCAGGCTTCGAAATTTTGTGCATCAGCACATTCCCCTTCTCTCGATTGTCGTAGTTCTAGACTCTCCGTATATAATCAATGGTCCTTATCTCTCCTACAACCAATAGTTGAGATCCACTTCGGGATTCCTTGCTTCAGAGGTGTTCACCTCTCTTCACTTCCAATATTTTGGTTTTTCGAATTCTGAAGGGTTCTCACGAATAACTCGTGCGCGACTTATCAATATCTAACGGTCAAGCTCTCCCCTCAGATATACAGTGTAGATCTCTTCCAGGACCTCGGAGCTTCGGACTTTGAAATTTTTTTCCTTAGTGCACCCCGCTTCTCCCAATTTTTTAAATGTGAAATGCTTCCAGGATAACCCTCCTGCACCTTCTCTAGATCTGACAGTCGTAAAAGAGTTTCCCTTCCTTCCGAACAGATCCTACGGCCCACATTACTTTGCGGCCCAATACCACTTCTATCATGGTTTTACAATACCGCTACTCATCTTGAGCTTCGTAACACGGCTAAGGTAACTTCTTAGCACTCAGGAAGGTTCTGAGGTCTAAAATTAGTCCCTCCAGATACAATTTCCACCTGAAACCTTGGGTCCAATGACCACTTATCCAGCCCATTCAGGCTCAGTGTTGTAACCATGGCTCTAATACCAAACTGTAGCATCCCCAGCCACCAACAGGCCGGGAAATGCTGCCAAAACACCCTTATTTTTTCCTTTACTGCCCTGATGCCAACTATAACGTCCCCAGCCACCAACAGGCCAGGCAATGCTACCACCCGAAAATACATACATACATAGATATATCTAACATGCATTTTAATCGAAATAAAATAGATAACATAGATTTACTACTATTGTACAGATTCAAATGTAATAGACAGTAATTCATATACGTAATAGAATACATGATAGCATTCAATCATCACAGACATGCATAACATAAAAATTAATCACATTAATAATACTTATATTTTCAACTGGAGTAACACCACCAACTGCGTGCGGACCTTCCATGAACCTCCCAGCCTCAGACCACACTGGTCATCGCTCTCAATAGTAGGTCACCCCCAAGCTGGGACAAAGCTCCACTAGGCAAGGGAATCCTAGGCTAAGAAAGAGCAATAAGAAGACACACAGTTTATGAGGAAGGATTCCCACCCAGGAGCCACTTATGCCCACTGCTCACAGACTCTCATTCCCCACATGCATGTCCCACCCCAGAAGTATACATATTCATTATCACACAGTCCATCAGTTTCTTTACCTCCCTTTCCTTGCCTTGGGCTTCAGCAACAGGTCGGACCGAAATTCTGAGAGCTTTGTGGTAGCTACGAGATCCCTTCTAGGAGAACTCACTTCCACAACACACTCTCTCACCTGCAGAGAGTTTCACACAGGCCTGACAACCACCTCCCTCACCTGGAGAGAGTGTTGCACGCAGGCCTGAAAACTTGCTTCCTCAACTCTGTTCCCACACAAGGAGAACAATAGAAAGGCTCAACAAGGAACAAATGATAGCAGCAAGCCACACTCAGCCAAGGAACTGCATGGCCACAACAACCAACAGATATGACACACACGGCACAGAAAAATACGAGATCCTTGGGCTTCACAGAAGACGTGGATCAGTCCACAGTTCTCCCTGGGTTCAAGATGCATGACCAGAGAACAAAACACAAAGGTCGATGATGGAGGACTCGGGTTCAGGCGGAGGATGGGAGAATGGATAGGATGGACAACCTTTCCATGAGGTTTTCCTTCACTGTGCGCGAGTATGCAGATGCAGATGCAGACACAGAGGAAAAATGGTTCAGACACCCCAGATCCCAGTGAACTCAGGCAGAGGATGACATAATGGGAGAGAGAACCCCCAACACGGCTGACTTTTGCAGCTTTAACTGCATGCGCCCAGGTCGACACCTGTCTTCCTGGAGCTGCATGCACTCCACTTAGCATACGTCCCTTTTCCAGGAACTTAGGACAACATTCATCAATTGTCCACCTTAGTCTTTAGGAATAATAATAAAATATTATCCCCTTAGAGGTAAGCCCCCCTAACTTAGCCCCTAGGCCCAAACACTTAGCCTCCTCCCTTACCCAACCTTATGGAAACTTAGTCCCCCATCACTCTTTCTTCGTCGTCGGTCAACATGCAATGATGTTTTTATATTAACAAAGTGCATAATTACATGTACAAAAATAGGCTCCTGGCCTTTAACACCGAGGCTCTCTGGCCTACTTACACATAAGCTTACGAGCTTACAATTGCTCGGCTCACCAGCCTACAAAACATGTTTACAATACATAATATAATTGGGCTCATCCTTGGGGATATTACACATGAGACCATGAATTGGACGCGGGGGGTTTGGGGTGATGCCCATCATCGCCCCAACCCCCACAGCCAATACTCGGGAATCACCCCATCTCCTATGACCAAGTCCTAGGTATCGCCCAATAACCACCATGGGCCAAAACTAAACAAAATTAAGTAAAAAACAATAAAAAAGAAAACAAAATTTACAAAACTATACCTAAATTTGTCTTTTTCTTCTTCTTTGTTTTCAAAAAATCTTAAAGATTTTCTTAAAATTTCTTTAAAAAAGTCTCAATTTTTTTAAAAATTTGTGATTTTTTTAGAAAAAATTAGAAAAAATTAGAAAAAAATAGGGTTTTTATAATTTTCACATGAAAAATTCTTATATGATTCAAATATGATCTTATAATTGTTGTTTTGGTAAATAGTAAGAATTAAAAAAAATAACTAACCTCTGAAATGTTAGATTCTCCTCGAATGTCTTATCAATGTTTCTCCCTTATAGCTTGATCCAAATCATTTAACGAATACTGCCCAAGATTTCAGACAATGTAAAAATGCAAAACAAGATTGTATTTATATAACATAGATGATATAAATTATTGTTAGTATAACAAATGTGGGATAAATAAAAATGAATAAGATTGTCTACATATATACTTAAAATTATATGGATCGTCGCTATGTTTAATGAATGTGGGATAAATAAACAAACATGAGAAATATTCTAACTAAGTAATTAACGAAATAAAAGAGTAAAAGTTGTTTTTAATTTTTAAGGAAAAAAATTGGGGGGAAATTTTGGAGGGAAAAATTTGAGGGGGGAATTTTGGAGGGAATATTTTGGGGGGGAAACTTTGGAGGGAATTTTTTCTCTTTTTTTGGGGGGGGAGGGGGGAGGATTTTAGAGGGAAAATATCATTCTGCAATTTATAAGAATGTCATTGGGAGGGTGAGAATTTGTATCATACTATGTTCTTAGTTAGAAGCGATGGCTTCGTTAGATAAAAAAATATTTTATTTCTGAGACATCAACAAATTGTTTGCATACCTCTTCTATTGGGACTAGTAAATGCGATGGAAATTATTGTAATGCAAATGAGGCATCATATTTTTTAGCTAGTCATAAATTTGATCATAGTGAAAGAAATGTTATTCATCATGCTCCTCATGAAAGTCCTGAATCAGAGGACTTTGAAGGAACAAATGATGAATAGGATGACTATGATGGTGATCAATCTATTTAGTAGTGAAAATAATCAAAACGTAGGTTGAAGTGGAGACTATGATCAACGTTTAAATGATTGGGATGAAAATTTTCCTTGAAGTGAGGAGTTTTAAGGTACTTATGATATTTCCAAGGCACCAATGAATATGATGAAGAATTTCCCTCAAGTGGAAATTTTAAAAGCAGTGAAGATGATTATGACAATGGTGGACACTCTTTCTCGAGTGAAGAATTTAAAGACAACAATGTTGGTGATGATGAATTTCCTCCAAGTGAGGATTTTGAAGGTATTGATGAATCTTTTCCTGCAAGTGAATATTTGCAAGGCACAAATGAGGATGATTAAGAATTCCCCCCAAGTGGGGATTTTAAAAGTAGCGATGATGATTATGGCAATGGTGGACAGTCTTTCCTGAATGGGCAATTTAAAGGAAGCAATGTTGGTGATAATGGTTTTCCTCCAAGTGAGGATTTTCAAGGTATCGATGAGGATGATAAAGATTTTCCTCCAAGTGAGGATTTTCAAGCCAGTAATGAGGATGATGAAGAATTTCCCTCAAGTGGGGATTTTCAAAGTAGTGAAGATGATTATGCCATTGGTGAACACTCTTTCCCGAGTGATAAATTAAAAGGAAACAATGTTGATGATGATTTTCCTCCAAGTGGGTATTTTGAAAGCAGTGAAGATTATTATGTCAATGGTGGACACAATGTTGATGATGATTTTCCTCCAAATGAGGATTTTCAAGGTACCGATGACGATGATGGAAAATTTTCTCCAAGTGAGAATTTTAATGGCATTGATAGTATTATGGGTGATAATGGTTTTCCTTCAAGTGAATATTTCCATGGAAGATCCAATAACATTGGTGAGGATGGTAATCATTTTTCTAGTCATTTTGATATTCCTTTCATCAACGAGATTATCAATGAAGATGATGGACCTTGTAGATTTTAACCTTGTACAATATTTTACTACAAACAGATTTTCAATAAAAGAATAGAAAAGATACAATGGAAAATACACACATTACACAGAGATTTTTCCACTGGAAACCCAAACCAAGAAAAACAACATATTCTATATTCAGTCATAGTGTTACATTGCTTACAATACAATAGACATATAGGATCTAGCGACATCCAAAACCCTAACCCGATGACTTGGATTAGTCAACAACCCTAATTCCTTAACCAGAAATAGAAAACCATCGAAGAAAACCATGTGTCGAAAAACCGCCCAACAATGGACACAAAAATCAAGACAACACAAAAAACAAGGTAAAATATGACATGTTTCCCAAGGAAAAAAAATCCTCAAACCCCCCTGCGCGCTCGACGCAACGTAGCAGACACTAAATCCAATCGTGCAAAGACTATAACACATACCCAACATTCTCTCACTTTTTGTTTTATTTTCATACAGGGGTTACATGGTTACATAGTCAACAATCCACGGTAGCAATGCTCATAGATCCTCTACACCAAGAGAACTTCTCAATGCTCATAGATTTTGTTAATGAATATGCAACATTCTTCAAAGTGCCCACCTTCATCAGAAAAATTTTATTTTCTTCAACCATGTCTCTCACAAATTGATATTGAATATCAATATTCTTTTTCTTTGAATGATAAGTCGGGCTCTTCGCCAAAAAAATTGCACTATTACTATCACAATCTATCCTTATATCTTGTTGTACCAACCCAATACCTAAACACAATATTTGTAAACATATTGCTTCCTTACTTGCATGAATGGATTCCATGTATTCATCTTCTATAGTTGAAAGTGCCACTATAACCTGTCTTTTGATCATCCAACTGATTGCTCCTCCAAATAGGATAAACACATACCCACTTGTAGATCTCCTACAATCCATATCTCAAGCCCACTCTGCATCCAAGAATCCATGTATGTCCAACACTCTATCTAATATTGGTCTTCCTTGGTAGTACAATCCATAGATAGAAGTGCCATGCAAATACCTGAATACCCTTTTTATTGTTGTCCAATGCTCCTTCCCTAGTTTTGACATATACTTGCTCAAAACTACCACTACATGTGCAATGTCCAGTCTAGTACAAACCATTACATACATCAAACTTCCAACTACACTCGCATATGGAACGCGATACATTTCCTTCTCCTCTACATGTGTCCTGGGACAATGATCTGCAAATAAATTTACACAAACAAGAATAGGGACCTTGACCGGTTTACATCCCTGCATATTAAACCTATGTAATATTGTCTCGACATATTTTCTCTGATTTAACCAGAGTTTCCTCTTTTTTCAATCCCCTTTAATTTCCATGCCCAAAATGAAATTTGAAGCACTGAGTGTTAAATTATTATCTTGATTTCTTATGCATATTAATTCTTTTATTTTCTTCAATACTTTGATTCCAGCTTAACACATTTCAACAATTCCAAATCATAATCAAATAGCAATAACTATGTAGATAAGTACACATGCACATCAACAACACATATACCCTAGGGAAACCCTGTATAGGGAGAAAAACCCAAACAAACAATATTCCTTTACTGCATTAATAATGTAATATCTCTTACAAATATCCACCATGAATGTTCTGCTCTCAAAGAGCATGCCAAGATGACTCTGACCTAACAAAGACTTACAAGACCTTGCTGAAATACACCTATGATATGGTTCATCTTTATCACTGATGTGCTCCTCTATTACTTCACCCTCAACCTGCATATGAAAATTGTGTTGCAGAACTATAGTGAAGAGAGGGTTTGACCTCTTCTTATATAGGTTGAAGAGGGGAAGAGGGGAAGCTCAAAACAGTAACTTGATTGCATGCATTAAACATAACTCAGCTTCATGCTTTAGTTCAAACTTAGAACTAGAATTGAGATTGGTTACAACTCATCTTTACACTTTAGTTCAAACTTAGAACTAGACTTGAGATTGGTTACAACTCAGCATTACACTTTAGTTCGAACTTAGAACTAGACTTGAGATTGACATGCTTTAGTTCGAACTTATAACTAGACTTAAGATTGGTTACAACTCAGCTTTACACTTTATTTCGAACTTAGAACTAGAATTGAGATTGGTTACAACTCAGCATTACACTTTAGTTCAAACTTAGAACTAGACTTGAGATCGGCGTGCTTTAGTTGCAACTCAACATTACTAAAATACAACTAGACTCAAGACTTTAGTTACAACTCTTGACAAGGAAATTTGAAATTCTCTTCATGGTGGATAATGTTTACACGTGCCAACACACTATATCAATACAATTACATCATTTGCAATATTAGGAATATCATATGTTTCTAGCTCATAGGAATTTTATATTCAACCTAAATTTTGCTAGATGCCTTGACTTTTTCTCATGGCTCACAAGGTTTGACTATGCTCACAGAGGTTGTATGTTCCTCCTGACATTTGCACTAGTATGTCTATGCTCACAGAGGTTGTACATTCCCCCTGACTTTTGCACTAGACTATCTATGTTCACAGAGGTTGTATGTTCCCCCTGACTTTTGCATTAGACTCACATAGCATCTTGTTCATCCTGACTTTTGGTTTTACTCACAGAGGTTGTACGTTCCCCCTGAATTTTTTCAATACCTCACAAGACTGGTTGATTCTCCAAATCTCCTTGGATAGCCTCAGAGTGGCCCATATGGCCTCTCATTAGAGAATGACTTTCGATGTTGCCAGAGGAGGTAGCTGATATCCTGACCAAGCCTCTGACCTCAAGACAGTTTGTGTAGTTGAGAGGCAAGCTTGGTGTGGCTGAGAATGACTCCCTTGCTAAGAGGGAGGGTTAAATTTGGGAGCATCGACAGTCATTCTCCAATGAGAGGCCATATGGGCCACCCTGAGGCTAGCCAGGGATATTTGGAGAATCAACCAGTCTTGTGAGGTATTGACAAAAGCTAGGGGGGACGTACAACCTCTATGAGTCAAACCAAAATTCAGGATGAATGAGATGCTATGTGAGTCTAATGCAAAATTCAGGGGGAACGTACAACCTCTATGAGCATAAACAATCTAGTGAAAAATTCAGGGGGGGCGTACAACCTCTGTGAGCATAGACAGACTAGTGAAAAATTTAGGGGGAACATACAACATCTGTGAGCCTAGTCAAACCTTGTGAGCCATGAGAAAAATTCAAGGCATCTAGCAAAATTTAGGCTGAATATAAAATTCCTATGAGCTAGAAACAAATGATATTCCTAATATTTCAAATGATGTAATTGTATTGATCTGGTGCGTTGGCATGTGTAAACATTATCCACCATGAAGAGAATTCTGAATTGCCTTTTCAAGAGTTGTAACTAAAGTCTTGAGTCTAGTTCTATTTTAGAACTAAAGTGTAATGTTGAGTTGCAACTAAAGTCTTGAGTCTAGTTCTATTTTAGAACTAAAGTGTAACGTTGAGTTGCAACTAAAGTCTTAAGTCTAGTTCTAAGTTTGAACTAAAGCATGTCAGTCTCAAGTTTAGTTCTCAGTTCAAACTAAAGTGTAATGTTGAGTTGTAACCAATCTCAAGTCTAGTTCTAAGTTTGAACTAAAGTGTAAAGTTGACTTGTAACCAATCTTAAGTCTAGTTCTAAGTTCGAACTAAAGCATGTCAGTCTCTAGTCTAGTTCTAAGTTTGAACTAAAGCATGTCAGTCTCAAGTCTAGTTCTAAGTTTGAACTAAAGTGTAATACTGAGTTGTAACCATTCTCAAGTCTAGTTCCAAGTTCGAACTAAAGTGTAAAGCTGAGTTGTAACCAATCTCAAGTCTAGTTCTAAGTTAGAACTAAAGCATGAAGCTGAGTTATGTTTAATGCATGCAATCAAGTTACTATTTCTAGCTTCCCCTCTTCCCCTCTTCAGCCTATATAAGAAGAGGTCGAACCCTCTCTTCAACACAGTTTTGAAACACAATTTTCATATGTAGGTTGAGGGTGAAGTAATAGAGGAGCACATCAGTGATAAAGAGGCACAATATCATAGGTGTATTTCAGCAAGGTCTTGTAAGTCTTTGTCAGGTCAGAGTCATCTTGGCACACTCTTTGAGAGCAGAACATTCATGGTGGATATTTGTAAGAGAAATTACATTATTAATGCAATAAAGGAATATTGTTTGTTGGGGTTTTTCTTCCTGTACAAGGTTTCCCCAGGGTATATATGTTGTTGATGTGCATGTTTACTTATCTACATAGTTATTGCTATTCAATTATGATTTGGAATTGTTGAAGTGTATTAAGCTGGAATCAAAGTATTGAAGAAAATAAAAGAATTAATCCACATAAGAAATCAAGCTAATAATTTAACATGGTAACAAAGCCATGTTCTGTAGATATGGAAGAACTTTGTAATGAATATGTCTAAGTCTTTTGTGCCACAACTCATTGGAGCTAGTCACAACATGAGCCAATGCCTGAATTGATTGTCCTAACACGACGTATAGTCCTCCACTCTGAGTTCCGATGGGTTCTGTTGTACTTAAGTGGCTACCTTTAGCCCATAGTAGTGCCTTCCTGTCCTTGAAGATCACCCAATATCCCTTGTCCTCAAGGGTTTCAACTGATAGTAGATTCTTCTTGAGCCCTGTAAAATATAATACTTCATCAACATCAAGTCTAGCCATGGATTCCAATCTGAAGTAGATAGAGCCTACTCCCTCTATATTGTAACATTTTTCATCCCCAAGCTCGACCTGCTTTGCAAAAGATTTTGTCTCGAAATATGAGAGGATATCCTTGTACCCTGTCATGTGCTTTGATGCACCACTGTCTACTAACCAAGTTTTCTTCCCCGTGGAAATTGAACTGGATAAGGAAAAAACCAAATAATATTCCTTCCTATTTTCTTTCTCATTAGAAGGATTTTTCTGATTTCTTTTGGATTCATCATCCTCAGTAATTGAGGCATGACGTTTCCCTTTCCTAGATATTTCTTTCTAAACCAACAATATTTAGAAAAATGACCCAACTTATTACAACTAAAGCATTTAATCTTAGATGTATCAATATTCTTTCCTTTGAATGTACCTTTTGTGTTTGGATTCCACTGAGAGCCTTTCTGGAAAGTGCCTTTCTTCTTTCCCTTGAATCTTGATGCTAAGGCTGCATGCTCTTCTTTCATTGGCTTGCTCCTGGTAGTTGTGTGACTCTCCTCCTGGAGGAAATCATGCCATAACCTCTCAAATGTGGGTTGAATCTCTCTCCCACTTACACTGGATAAGAAGGTCTCCCATGAAGAAGGAAGACTGTCAAAAATGGCCTGCACTAAATCATCATCTTCCACTATCACCCCTGTGAACAAAAGTTGACCTCTGATCTGAGCTATCCTAGAACAGAAAGATGCCATGGATTCACCTTTCTCCATATTAAAATACTTAAGCTTGTGCTTAAGTGTTCTCTTGTGTTGAAGTGTATTAATATGGAATCAAAGTATTGAAGAAAATAAAAGAATTAATCCGCATAAGAAATCAAGATAATAATTTAACATGGTATCAAAGCTTAGGGTGTGTTAAACGTGTTGAAGTGTAGAAAAAGGTACACACAAATCTAAGCAAGCTTGATTAAGTTTCTAGTGTGAGGACCATGGCATCCTCCATTTCAGTTAGGGTCGAGGATAGGCTCGAAGGAGCTACCAAATTTAATGTGTGGAAGCTCTGTATAACAAATATATTGCAAGAGCATGATCTTGAGCAGTATGTGATAATAGTAGTGGAGAAACCAATGAATAATGTAGGAAGAACGACCTTCAGGAAGAGTCAATCAAAGGCCAAGCAAATCATCTTTGTCTCATTCAAAGACAGTATAATGCCTACAATGACTTCGTTGATGACTGCCAAGGACTGTATGGATACCTTGGTGAATCTGTATGAAAAATAGGCTCCAAGTCAGAAGAGGACACTTAAGCACAAGATTAAGTATTTGAAGATGGAGAAAGGTGAATCAGTGGCATCTTTCTGTTCCAAGATAGCTTAGATCAGAGATCATCTTTTGTTCACAGGGGTGATAGTGGACGATGATGATTTAGTGCAGGCCATTTTGTATGGTCTTCCTTCTTCATGGGAGACCTTCTTATCCAGTGTAATTGGGAGAGAGATTCAACCCACGTTTGAGAGGTTATGGAATGATTTCCTCCAGGAGGAGAGTCGCACAGCTACCAGGAGCAAGCCAACGAAAGAAGAGCACTCATCCTTAGCATCAAGATTCAAGGAAAGAAGAAAGGCACTTTCCATAAAGGATCTCAGTGGAATCCAAACACCAAAGGTACATTCAAAGGAAAGATATTGATACATATAAGATTAAATGCTTTAGTTGTAATAAGTTGGGTCATTTTGCTAAAGATTTTTGGTTTAGAAAGAAATATCCTAGGAAAGGGAAACATCATGCCTCAAATGTTGAGGATGATGAATCCAAAAGAAATAAGAAAAGTCCTTCTAATGAGAAAGAAAATAGGAAAGAATATTATTTGGTTTCCGCCTTATTCAATTCAGTTTCCACGGGGCCGAAAACTTGGTTAGTAGATAGTGGTGCATCAAAGCACATGACAGGGTACAAGGAGATCCTCTCAGATTTCGAGACAAAATCTTTTGTAGAGCAGGTCGAGCTTGGGGATGAAAAATGTTACAAGATAGAGGGAGTAGGCTTTATCCTCTTCAGATTGGAATCCGGGGCTAGACTTCATGTTGATGAAGTGTTATATGTTCCAGGGCTCAAGAAGAATCTACTATCAGTTGCAACCCTTGAGGACGAGGGATATTGGGTTATATTCAAGGATAGGAAGGCACTACTATGGGCTAAAGGTAGCCACTTAAGTACAGCAAAACCCATTGGAACTCGCAGTGGATTACTGTACATCGTGCCAGGACAGCCAGTTCAAGCATTGGCTCATGATGTGACTAGCTCCAGCGAGTTGTGGCACATAAGAATTGGACATATTCATTGCAAAGTTCTTCCAGATCTATAGAACATGGTATGTGGCATGCCCTCTATTTCTCTTAGTAAAAATGAAATTTGTAAGGGATGCATGCTAGGTAAAAATATAAAGAAAGAATTTCCTAGTAGTGACAACAGAGCTCAGGGTATCTTAGATCTGGTTCATTCTGATGTATGTGGTACCGTATCATCTCCCTCACTCAGTGGTTGTTTGTATTATGTCATTTTTATTGATGATTAATCAAGAAAATGTTGGATATATTTTCTTAAATCTAAAAGTGACACATTTGATAAATTCAAAGAGTATAAAGCCTTTATTGAAAAGCAGACAGGGAAACACATTAGAATCCTTAGAACTGACAATGGAGGAGAGTTTGAATCTCTTCAGTTTGAGGATTTCTGCACATCAACAGGAATCAAGAGATAGTTGACCATGCCATATAACCCTCAGTAAAATGGTGTTGCTGAGAGGAAAAATAGGACTATTTGTGAGACAGCGAAAGAAATAATGTTTGACCAGGATCTGCCAAATTCTTTATGGGCAAAAGCTACCTCCACTACTGTGTATATTCAAAATAGGTGTCTACATGTTATCTTGAAGGACAAGACTCCTAAAGAGGTCTTCTCAGGGATCAAACATGAAGTAGGGCATCTAAGGATATTTGGGTGTCTTGTATATATTCATGTCCCTAAGGAAAAGAGGACAAAGATGGAACCCTCAAGAAAGAAAGGGGTTTTTGCGGGGTGCAGTGAGAAGGCCAAGGCTTACAGGATTTATGTGCCAGGTCAAAGGCAAATAGAGGTAATAAGAGATGTGAATTTCCATGAGGAATTTTCATTTAAGAAATCCAAAGAGCTTCAGCAGGATTCAGAAGTAATTCAGTCAGGTCCACCCTCTTATAAAAATGAAGATTCAGATGATCAGAGGGAGGAACCTCATGAAGGGCCAAGTCATGAGCCCCTAGAACCCACTAAAGTTTTAGAAATAACTCTTGAAGAACCTCTAGCCAAAAGGAAGCCAGGGTGGCTTAAAGAAATAATGTGGGAAGAAGAAAGGATAGCGGCTCCCAAAGGAACTTTCAGGGAAAGGAAGAGGCCTCATAGGTTTAGAGGCTATGTTGCACTGATGAGCAACATTAATGATGTCAAACCTTATTCATTTTAAGAAGAAGA
>JASDQU010245002.1:62110-74162 GCA_032191745.1 Picea mariana
TAATGCTTCATCAACATGAATTCTAGCCCTGGATTTCAATCTGAAGGAGATAGAGCCTACTCCCTCTATATTGTAACATTTTTCATCCCCAAGCTCAACCTGCTCTGCAAAAGATTTTGTCTCAAAATCTGAGAGGATATCCTTGTACCCTGTCATGTGCTTTGATGCACCATTGTCTACTAACCAAGTTTACAGCCCCGTGGAAACTGAACTGGATAAGGCAGAAACCAAATAATATTCCTTTCTATTTTATTTCTCATTAGAAGGATTTTTTTGATTTCTTTTGGATTCATCATCCTCAGTAGTTGAGGCATGATGTTTCCCTTTCCTAGGATATTTCTTTCTAAACCAACAATATTTAGCAAAATGACCCAACTTATTACAACTAAAGAATTTAATCTTAGATGTATCAATATTCTTGCCTTTGAATGTACCTTTTGTGTTTGGATTCCACTGAGAGCCTTTATGGAAAGTGCCTTTCTTCTTTCCCTTGAATCTTGATGCTAAGTCTGAGTGATCTTATTTTGTTGGCTTGCTCCTTGTAGTTGTGTGACTCTCCTCCTGGAGGAAATCATGCCATAAACTCTCAAATGTGGGTTGAATATCTCTCCCACTTACACTGGATAAGAAGGTCTCCCATGAAGAAGGAAAACCATAAAAAATGGCCTGCACTAAATCATCATCTTCCACTGTCACCCTTGTGACCAAAAGATGATCTCTGATCTGAGCTATCCTGGAACAGAAAGATGCAACGGATTCACCTTTCTCCATCTTAAAATACTTAAGCTTGTGCTTAAGTGTTCTCTTGTGTTGAAGTGTATTATGCTGGAATCAAAGTATTGAAGAAAATAAAATAATTAATCTGCATAAAAAATCAAGATAATAATTTAACATGGTATCAAAGCTTAGGGTGTGTTAAACATGTTGAAGTGTAGCAGAAGGTACACACAGATCTAAGAAATCTTGATTAAGTTTCCAGTGTGAGGACCATGGCATCCTCCATTTCAGTCAAGGCCGAGGATAGGCTCAAAGGAGCTACCAAATTTAATGTGTGGAAGCTCCGTATAACAAATATATTGCAAGAGCATGATCTTGAGCAGTATGTGACAACAGTGGTGGAGGAACCAATGAATAATGTAGGAAGAACAGCCTTCAGGAAGAGTCAATCAAAGGCCAAGCAAATCATCTTTGACTCAGTCAAAGATAGTATAATGTCTGCAATGACTTCGTTGATGACTACCAAGGACTATAGGAATACCTTGGTGAATATGTATGAAAAACAGGCTCCAAGTCAGAAGAGGACACTTAAGCACAAGCTTAAGTATTTGAACATGGATAAAGGTGAATCAGTGGCATCTTTCAGTTCCAGGATAGCTCAGATTAGAGATTAGCTTTTGGTCACAGGGGTGACAGTGGACGATGATGATTTAGTGCAGGCCATTTTGTACGGTCTTCCTTCTTCATGGGAGACCTTCTTATCTAGTGTAAGTGGGAGAGAGATTCATCCCACGTTTGAGAGGTTATGGCATGATTTCCTCCAGGAGGAGAGTCGCACAGCTACCAAGAGCAAACCAAAGAAAGAAGAGCACTCAACCTTAGCATCAAGATTCAAGGGAAACAAGAAAGGCACTTTCCATAAAGGATCTTAGTGGAAGCCAAACACCAAAGGTACATTCAAAGGCAAGAATATTGATACATCTAAGATTAAATGCTTTAGTTGTAATAACTTGGGTCATTTTTCTAAATATTTTTGGTTTAGAAAGAAATATCCTAGGAAAAGGAAACATCATGCCTCAACTGCTAAGGATGATGAATCCAAAAGAAATCAGAAAAGTCCTTCTAATGAGAAAGAAGATAGGAACGAATATTATTTGGTTTCTGCCTTATCTAGTTCAGTTTCCACAGGGCTGAAAACTTGGTTAGTAGACAGTGGTGCATCAAAGCACATGACAGGGTACAAGGAGATCCTCTCAGATTTCGAGACAAAATCTTTTGCAGAGCAGTTCAAGCTTGGGGATGAAAAATGTTACAAGATAGAGGGAGTAGGCTTTATCTCCTTTAGATTGGAATCTAGGGCTAGACTTCATGTTGATGAAGTGTTATATGTTCCTAGGCTCAAGAAGAATCTACTATCAGTTGCAACCCTTGAGGACGAGGGATATTGGGTGATCTTTAAGGACAGGAAGGCACTACTATGGGCTAAAGGTAGCCACTTAGGTACAGCAGAACCCATTGGAACTCGTAGTGGAGGACTGTACATCGTTCAGGATAGTCAGTTCAGGCATTGGCTCATGATGCGACTAGCTCCAGTGAGTTGTGGAACATAAGACTTGGACATATTCATTACAAAGTTCTTCTAGATCTACAAAACATGGTATGTGGCATGCCCTCTATTTCTCTTAGTAAAAATGAAATTTGTAAGGGATGCATGCTAGGTAAAAATATAAAGAAAGCATTTCCTAGTAGTGACAATAGAGCTTAGGGCATCTTAGATCTGGTTCATTCTGATGTATGTGTTCCCATGTCATCTCCCTCACTCAGTGGTTGTTTGTATTATGTCACTTTTATTGATGATTATTCAAGAAAATGTTGGATATATTTTCTTAAATCTAAAAGTGACACATTTGATAAATTCAAAGAGTATAAATCCTTTATTGAAAAGCAGACAGGGAACACATCAGAATCCTTAGAACGAACAATGTAGGAGAGTTTGAATCTCTTCAGTTTGAGTATTTCTAGGAATCAAGAGATAGTTGACCGTGCCATATAACCCTCAGCAAAATGGTGTTGCTAAGAGGAAAAACAGGACTATTTGTGAGACAGTGAAAGAAATGATGTTTGACTAAGATTTTCCAAATTCTTTATGGGCAGAAGCTACCTCCACTACTGTGTATATTTAAAACAGGTGTCTACATGCTATCTTGAAGGATAAGACTCCTAAAGAGGTCTTCTCAGGGATCAAACATGAAGTAGGGCATCTAAGGATATTTGGGTGTCTTGTGTATATTCATGTCCCTAAGGAAAAGAGGACAAAGATGGAACCCTCGGGAAAGAAAGGGGTTTTTGTGGGGTACAGTGAGAACTCCAAGGCTTACAGGATTTATGTACCAGGTCAGAGGCAAATAGAGGTAAGAAGAGATGTGACTTTCCATGAGGAATTCACATTTAATAAATCCAAAGAGCTTCAGTAGGATTCAGAAGCAGTTCAGTTAGGTCCACCCTCTTCTGAAAATGAAGATTCAGATGATCGGAGGGAGGAGCCTCATGAAGGGCCAAGTCATGAGCCCCTAGAACCCACTGAAGTGTTAGAAAGAACTCTTGAATAACCTCTAGCCAAAAGGAAGCCAGGGTGGCTTAAAGAAATAATGTGGAAAGTAGAAAGGATAGCGGCTCCCAAAGGAACTTTCAGGGAAAGGAAGAGGCCTCATAGGTTTAGAGGCTATGTTGCACTGATGAGCAACATTAGTGTTATAACCCTAAATTGCACCACACATGCTTACCTGGCATCAGGCCATCACATATCCCTTCTTTTCCAAAAGCACTACTGAACAACTCTTTAAAAAACCTCTTTTATAAAGGCCCACGCGCCCTACTCCATTACTGCATGCGTGTACACCCTGGCTGACCTAAAACAACCTACGTGGACTAACAAAAGCATGAAAAAAGGAAAGTTGCTGACAGAACACAAAATCTATGGGTGAGCTAACTGAAACTCCTGGCCATGCATGGCCGAGGGTTCGTCCAAATACCTAGCTCCTTCTAGCCTATAAAAGAAGGGGTAGGGGTCCCATTTGGAAGAGGAAAAATATAGCAAAGAAACTCTGTCCATTTGTGTATTCCCATTGTCCCAACCCTTTAGCCTTCCTTGTGCCAAAGGAGATACAAAGCAAAGCAGTTGGAGGACATTCGAAGAGGATCCCAGAATCAGGTTCGCAGAGCGGTGGCTGATCTCAACTTTTGTAAGTTGATTCATTCAAAGTAATAAAGAAAGTGCTTTTCCCGTCCCAATTCATGAGTTATTCATAATTTTCTAAGTACATGTTTGAATTTATAACCCTTTATTCTATAGGTAGTATGCATGTGTAGTTGTTTCTTGTCTTGTATGCAAGTCAGCATTGGAAAGGAGAACTGCGAACAAGTAATCAAGTGCGACAAGGGATCGACATCAAACACCTGGAACGAGGTAGGTTGATCTAGCCATGCATTTACTAAAAAGAAATGGGATTTAAGTCTGGGGACGAAGGTAGAAAGTAGATTTTATATAGGTAATATCTGCATGCAAAGTCTAACCCTATTTGCTAGTCCGTAAGGAGATTTCCCTCACAAAAAAATTGGTGATCATACTGGGGAGACTCTCTAGGGTTCCTGGAATTTTATTCAGTTTTTTGGGTAGTTTTAAAGACTAGTTTTTCTTACCTATTTTTTTTCTTTTAGTTTCTGTAAGGTATAAGCTAGCAAAGAGTCTGGTTTTCCATACCAGCTTTCTCTTATTTGCTTGACTGTGTTTATCGAGACCCACAGAGGTACACATGACCTACATAAGGTCTGCACGCATGTACCCGCACCCTACTCTCTTACAGCCCGCGTATGGACGCTAGCTGAGAAAGTAGCAGTAGCGTGTAGAGTCCAGAAAATTTTGGAGGCAGACATCCTCTTCCCTGTCAGAATTAGACATTCTCAGGGGTTTTCTGAAATTTTGTCTGAGTCTTGGTTGTTTGCAGTCCTATCTCAAATTTTTTTTGCTTTATCATTTTTCCTTACATTATTTGTTTTTCTGTTAAAAAGAGTGTCCAAGCCTTCAAGGGATCCTGGTTATCAATATCAGTGGTCTCTTCCTGGTTTTGGGTTGTATGTTTTCATTTTTTCTCAGAGTTTAGATATACACGTGGCCTGTACAAGGTTAGCCCATGTGTACATGCCCTCTGTCTCTATCCAGCACGCGTTTGCACGTGTGTTGTTAGATTAACAGTCACGTGTTGGTACAGGATACTTTTTGTTGAGGGTAAGGCAGTCATCCTTTCCCTTGATAAGAATTATTCCTCTCAGGTGTTTGAATCTCTGTCTTAGCAGTCAATATCTTAGGATTAATCTCACCCTTAGCTTGTTTTTTCTCATTTAAAAGCTGTCATAAAAAGAATTTTTTAGGGTTTTTAGACAAGTGTGAGAGTCATTTAAAAAAAAAATGCTAGTCTGTGATTTTTGACCTAATTCTTTGCGATCTGCGATTAGGCTAGAATTATTTTTCTTGGTTTTTGCTTGTTGGTATTTTTCCTTTTTTGCTTTATCAAGCATTTAAATAAAATAAAATAAATCTCTTTTCATTTTCTTGTTTGGTTGAAGAGTGTGTTTCTGCATTATTAGCCAGGAAAAAGTCATTTATTTCATAATTTTTTGCAGTTTACTTAGATCATAAGTAGCTTGTAGTCAAGTGAAATTTATTTTGAGTTTGTTGTCCAAAATCTTAGAAAATTAAAAATATTTATTTTGAAAAGTTGTTGAAATTTTGCATTAAGTAAAAGTTTTGTTTCTAGCTTTTTTATTCATTGTTTGCTTTCGTCTATTACACATCATCAGTTTCACTTTCATGCCCCTTGAGATAAGACAAAGCCATAAAATTAACACTAAATTTAAAATCTACTAGACTTTTATGTTTGTAGGGTTCACCAACTAGTTCAGGATTAGGGCCTTGGATTAGTTTGGAGAGGAAACTCTACAAGGCCATTTAAAATCAAACATTGGAGTCTGAGTTAGGGAGTGTCTAAGTATAGTGTTGTGAAATTTATCCGGGACCGCCCTCTAACACAGGGGATAAACACGAGGTCACGTGCGGAAAGGTAGTGGAGATAAACCCTCCAAAGTTGGACCAATTGTAGTGGAGAACACATATAGAGGGCTTGTTTCAGATTCCGTTGATTGCATTTGCCACGGGGCTGGGTCTCGAATCCGTTTGAGGTCCTCAGTTGTCTTTCGGACCACTTTCTTTCGATACCCTTGATAGGTTTCAGGATCGATACCCTGCTCATTGTGGTCTACCCGACTTTCGACTGTACCCGCCTGGCGACTGTTTGCACACTAGCAACCTAGTTGCCTATCTATTTTAGGGACATACACAGGTGACTGCGGGGGTATACCGTGGTACCTAGGATAGACATCAGGCCATGCTTTACAGAGTATACCTGGGGGGTGCTTCCATGTTCGAGTTGCACTTGCACCGGTAAGTTGCTCTAGTGTTGGTTGTTGTAATTGTTCTTCCAATTAGTTTAGTGTTTGCCTGTCTTATCATCTAGGGAATTTTTTAGTGTGTGTTACTTTTGAGAATTTAGACTACCTTAGAGTGTCTTTGATCTTCTCACACAGTGGAGGATCACGAGCTCCACCGGTCACGATAGCTTCTTGGCCTGTCATCGTTTACACTAGAGCCACCCCCGCCACCATTGAGGCGAAAGCTAGACCAACAAGGGTCTTTTGAAGCGACCGAGTTACAAGCAATTGTGCCCGACCAAAAACCAGAGGAATCGATTGTTTTGGACCTTGAAGCACACGCTCTTGTCCCAGTTGAAACCCCAACCACTGATTTCTTGGCACCTTTCATCGTACCAATCCAATTTTACGAGCACCAGACAGTGTTGCACATAGCAATGGAAACAAATGTTGTTACTCCCTCTGGGAATTCTTCCATTCCCACTATGGTTGTCCCCACATGAGAGTTTTCACCTCCTAACCCACCGTCATCGGTCTCATCCACCATGGTCTCGACCGCTTCTACATCACACAGTGGTTCGATCCCGTCTTTGGCAGCAGCCACAACCCCTTTCACACCAAGTGTGACAGGCCCTCCGTTCTCATACGGGATGCCTAGTTTAGGTACAAATCCTGTACTTTCTTACTCCACTTTACAGACTTTAGGTCTGGGAGCAGGGAGCTCTAGCGCTCCTTTGCAAGGTCACATCAGGGGCACTCCTACTCCTTTTAATGCTTTCCCTTATGGAGGAGGTCATATCCCTCCTTCGTCCCCTTCACTCGGTGGCTCGCATCAGTAGTCCGTTGGGAAACCTATATACCATAGTTTATTTGGAGCAGGGATTCAAAGACCACCTTCGCATAGTATGCCGATAGGTTTGACACCATTTTCTTTGGCTGGAATTTTTGGCAACAATGCCTTCTCATCCACCGCTTTCCCGACTAGGGGCAATCCTAGTTTTGGACAAACTACTCCTATGCAGGGTACTATTCCTGCACAGGGGGAAAACCTAATAACTTCTTCCATAGGAGGACCTTGGAATTCAGGGCAGGGATCCGTTCTCTTGTCTGGAATGCCAATCTGGGGTAATTCTTTCCACAATCAATGGAACCCCAGAGAAACTACTATGCCCATCCCCATGGGACCACCATGGGGCAATCCTTCCCAGAGTCCTTTGAATATAATGCATTCCCAACCATCTATGTCCTATTTGGGAAATCATCCGATGATGTCTCCACATATGAAAAATCCATACATTGGCCAGGGCCATGGTTTCTACCAAAATTAGGCCAGCAACCAAACTTTTCCTGGCAACCTGGTGCCAGACAAACTCCAGGCCCCTTTTTCCCAGGTTATCACCAACAACCCAAACTACCTTTCCTAGCAACTTTGCACTTGTTAGATTTGACAAGGTTGTTGAATGACCCCATTTTTCACGATTCGTGTTGGCCTCCTATACCGACGAAGTTTCCTTCGGACATTCCAAAGTTTGAAGCCAAGCCTAACAAAGATCCAGGCGATCATGTGACTACCTTCCATATTTGGTGCTCATCTAACTCATTGAAAGATGACTCCGTACAATTGTGATTGTTTCAACGTACTCTCATTTGGAGTGCCATGAAATGGTACATTGAGCTCGATCACTCAAGATACTCTTCCTTCGGTGAGATGGAAATGGCTTTCCTAAACCATTTTCAGTTACCTGTGAGATACGACGTTGGCACAAATCTGCTAGCCAATTTCGAGCAGATGACAGTGAACCATATCTTTGATCACATCTGAGAATGGAGATGTTGGAAGAGTCTCATTAAGGTGCCAGTCCCACCATCATTCCTACTTAAGTGGTTCCTTAAGTCTTTGGTCCCGCAGTTATCTAAAGACGTCGCAACGTTGGGTGTATTCTCTAAAGAAGATGTCATCATGAGAGCTCAACAATTTGAGCTCATATATTCTTAGTCCAATTTATTATATAACATCTTGCCAAATGCGCCACGCTCAATACTGGATAAAACTAGATAGAGAGTTGGACCACATGCCGATGATATTTTTGGTTCAGCACACACAAATCCCACTGAGCAATTGACGAAGCAGTTGTAGCAGTTATCTATACAACACACAGTGGCCAGCCAAACTACTACTTTGGTTTCTCCCCCTACCAAAACGTCGAAGGTACACACAGTGCAATCAACTAACCCAAAGGCCACCCAACAGCCTGAAGGGAAGAAAAAACAATGAAAGAAGGGTAAGGGGGATAAAAAACCTACCGATAATGCTGGTGGGGACAACACTGAGAAATGAAAGGCGAGGTATCCATGCAACTTGTGCATGGAAGACCACCTGACCCATCTGTGTCCTTGGCTTGCAGAGGCCCAAAATTTTGTGATGCAGCAACAACAGGCTGTGTTGACTAATCCATTTCAGCATGGGAAAAATCTAACTCAAGCCTCTACAAGCACCAAAGGGGGCATCCAAGAACCATGTCTGCCTCCGAACAACCCTGCATCCATGAACATATATATGGTTAGGGGTGATGCATTTATATTGACTAGAGCACATGACTATAGTAAACCAAGCACTTCTGAGAAGGGTAAAGAAGCTAACCTCCCATATCTTCCTCTACAGATTGAGAAGACATTGGGAGAAACATTCCCAAAGGTTCATTTAAAAAATCTTATCATAACCCAAACGCAAGGGCCGCCCAGAACTACTATGTGGTGGAAGATTTATCACAAACCCCTTGTGCGATGTTCACTTTGGAATTCCTCCAAAGCTTCCCTTCTCAGAGGAAAGCCTTGTTATTCGCTTTAGGCTCTACTGAGACTTGTAATCTGGGTACAATCATGTTGGATACAACCGACTTAAAACCTCGTCTGCCTTACCATGTAGTGTTTCAGATAGTAGTGGCTTATCCCATGAAAACGTTTACTCGGAATATCTTCCGCATGCTGGTTGATGAGGGCACCTCGACATGTGTTATGTCGTTGGCATGTTGGAAGGCCATTGGCCAACCCGTTTTGTCTCTGTCACCTACTCTTCTCACCGCTTTCGACAGTCATTTGTTCTGACCACATGGCATCGTTCCTTCTTTCCCTGTGTAGTTAGGAGGGAAGACCGTGTGTGTCGAAGTAGAGGTGGTCGATGCTCCCCTCAACTATAACCTCTTGTTAGGAAGGAGTTGGACTTATGCTATGCAATCCATGGTTGCTATAGTTTTCCAGGTCTTGTTGTTTCCACACGAGGGCCAGATAGTTATCATCAATCAATTGTCTTTCTCCAGACCTGACCCTACTTTGGGGGCATCCACGGTCCCAATGATTGATAATCCTCAACCAGGTGTCGTCAATGTAGGAGTTGGTTTGTGCCCATCCTTGATGGGTACCTTCTATTACCCACCCCCTCATGGCGATATAAAATTTATATCCAATCACCATAAGGTTGAGATTTTTCAAGTTTCGTCGTTCCGCATGACTTACTTCGAGGATCCATGGATCCTTCCTTCCCCATTGACCACGATGGATGAGATAGGGCACCCGGGCATGTCCATGCCCTTGTCTGTAGCTAAAGTAGCGTACTCTTTAGTCCAGTAAGCTTCAGCTAACACTGATTTGACTCCTGCACAAGAGTTAGATCCACTTCTAGAGCCTATTTGGGCTCAGGGTTCTCTCACTAACACTGATTCGTTAGACTTAGTATTTCCTTCTGATGAAGCAGTAATGACTAGTCCAGACAAACCTTGGGAAGATCTTCATCACAGATCATATTTTATCCCAGAGTTAAGTCGAATCGAAGCAGGATAATTCACTGTGACCATGACGAGAGATCAGTCGTGCCCTATTAATCTCTTAGCTACACAGGAAATTTATGCTGAGGGAAATATGGCAGCTATCGTTGAAACTATACCGATCAATATCTCCCGAAACCCTAGCATCATGGAGAATGTTTTCATCGGAGCTGACTGCTCCGCCGAAGAGATTCAAATCTACACAGATCTTTTCAAAGAATTATGCGACGTTTTTGCCTGGTCTTATGAGGAAATGCCAGGTATTGACCCAAAAATAGTTGAACATGAGATTACAATGTATCCTAATAAAGCAGCAGCCATTAAGGTTGAGGTTCAAAAATTGCTAAAGGTAGGTTTTATCTATCCTATCCATTTGACTCAATGGGTGTCAAATCCTATCACGGTCAATAAAAGACAAGGCACGATTCGGGTATGTACCAATTTCCGTGATTTGAGCAAGGCATGTCCCAAAGATAATTTTCCGACACCATTCATCTACCAGATCATTGATGAATGTGTTGGTTGTGAAGCATTTTCTTTCATGAACAGTTTTTTGGGATATAATCAAATACAAATCAAACCCGAAGACCAACACAAAATTACATTCATTTGTCCTTGGGGTACATTTGCATATCATAAGATGCCTTTTGGTCTTAAAAATGTTGGAGCAACCTTTCAGCGGGCCATGTATTTTTCTTTCCATGACCTCAAACATATAGTCGAGGCCTATCTAGATGATTTAGCATCGCGATCTCGCAAGAGAACGGATCATCCCACACACCTTAGACTTATCTTCGAACGTTGTCGCTACTTTTAGATTCGCTTGAATCCAAACAAGTGCAGCTTCTGCATAACGTCAGGACGTTTGTTAGGTTTCAATGTATCAACAACAGGGATCATGGTCGATCCTCTCAAGGTGGAGGCAATAATCCAATTGCCCCCTCCATGCACAATCCTTCAACTTCAGAGTCTACAAGGCAAGGCAAACTTTTTATGACGCTTCATCGCCAACTATGCCGAAATCACCAAGGGATTTATGCGCTTACTGAATAAATAGGTTCCTTTTTACTAGGATGATGTCGCTCAATGCTCTTTCGACTCATTAAAACGTGCCCTCACAACTGCCCCTCTACTCCGACCACCTAACTATAACAAGGATTTATTATTATATCTGGCTGCAGCAGAGTCAACCATTGGCATGGTTTTAGTTCAGGAAGATGACTTTTTCTTCGAATACGTGATCTATTACCTGAGCCGAGGCCTCGTAGGACCGGAACTCAATTATTCTCATATCGAAAAACTTGTGTTGGCAGCAGTTCATGTTGTTCAATGGTTCCGTCATTACGTTTTGTTTCGCAAACCACCATCATTTCTATCATGAATCCATTCCAGTACATGTTGACACGATGGGTAATAGGTGAAAAAATTAGTAGATGGATATTCATCCTGCAAGAGTTTCACTTAGACTTTGTTTTAGAAAAGTCCAAAAAGTCACTGGTCTTCACAGAGCTTATTTCGGAACTTCCAATTGAGTCAGGTGACGTTGTGCTTGAAGAATCGTCTATCCGGGGAGATATGTTTTTTATCACATCTTTGGATCCCTAGTACGGAGATATAATTATCTATCTCCAGACTTTGAAGTGCCCCACTTCTGCTTCTCATGATGAGCGTCGAAGTATACGCCATCAGGCTAAGAATTATCTCATACTTGATGATACGTTGTATCAGAGAGGTGTAGACTACATCCTACGCTAATGTCTCACTCATGAGGAGGTAGTTATCATGCTTAACGATTGCCATACCGGAGCTTGTGGCATCATTTGTCTGGGTTGGCAACAGCCCAAAATATTCTACGAGCAGGTTACTTCTGGCTGACACTTATCAAAGATTGTATCAAATCGGTCAAGAAATGCCATCTGTGCCAAATATTCTCTCGGAAGATGAGGACACATCCCGCTCCCATGTTTCCTGTCATCACCATTGGTCCCTTCACCAAGTGGGGGATTGATTACACCATATGCAACCCCCTT
>JASDQU010245002.1:74212-89673 GCA_032191745.1 Picea mariana
TATGCAACCCCCTTTCAGCAAGGGGGCATCGCTATATCATCGTAGTTGTCGACTACTTCACAAAGTGGGTTGAAGCTATGCCAACATTTAAAGATGATGGAGAGACTACAGCTCTCTTTTTATTCAACCAGATCATAGCAAGGTTCGGCGTCCTAAGGGAGATTGTCACTGACCATGGCAGTCACTTTCAGAATCATATGATGACCAAATTAACATCAAAGCTTGGGTTACGGAAAGAACATTCATCACCCTACTACCCCCAAGCCAATGGGCAGGTGGAAGCTGTAAACAAAACTCTTAAGACTATTCTACAACGAACTATCAACTCAGCCAAGTCAAATTGGCATTTGATGTTATACTCGTCATTATGGGCTTACCGAACATCTGTTAAGACTGCAACCGGTTTCTCACCTTTTCAACTCATTTACGGGTTGGAGGCAGTCTTGCCCATCGAATGTCAAATCCCATCTCTAAAATTGGCAATACAATTATTGCCAGACACTTCTCCACTCAAAGAATGGTTAGTATACCTTGAGCAACTCAATGAACAGCGTCGTGATGCGTCCCTGGCCAATGAGTCTCACAAACATAAGGTCAAAATATGATAGGTCTGTTCGTCCTTGGATTTTCTCTAAAGGCAACCTTGTCCTGGTCTATGGCCAAGATAAGGACCCCCTGGGGGCAGGCAAATTCAAACCCATTTGGTTCAGGCCTTTCATCATAAAAGAGGTGTTAAAAAAGGGCACCTAATGTCTGGTTGATTTCGAAGGGAATGCTTTGGTGAAGCCTAGAAATGGGCTCTACCTCAAGAAGTATTACTCATAGGCAGGTCACTGTGGGTAACTTTTTGTAACATATGTATAGTATTTGTACTATTACTTTTTAGTTTCTTTTAAGTGTTATGGACATATTATTGATGTTATCTTTCATCACTATGGCAGATGTCAAGTGACTCTGAGGTGTTCGTTGGGTATGCAGACGGTGCTAGTCGACACACTCGGAAGCTTGCCTCTGCAACTTGGGTAATATTTACACCTCAAGGCCAGTTGTTATCTTCCGGAGGTATATGCTTAGGTGACACCACAAATAATGTCACCGAGTATAGTGCAGTTATTGAATTACTTCATGACGCTTTATCATTGGGTATCTCTCATCTTCGGGTCTATCTCGACGCTCAATTGGTTGTGTCTCGGTTAAACAGAGTATACCGGGTTCATGATCCAACTTTACACCAACGATTCCTTAGGGTACGTCTCTTAGAATGAAACTTTGATTATATTACATATTTTCATGTTCCTAGGAGATTAAACTGAGTTACAAATACTCTAGCTAATCAAATTTTCGATTGGCATCTTGCACACATATGAAAGAACATTAACATAAGCATGTAAATACATTATTTGTACACATGATCCCTAAGACACAAAAGACCAAAAAAAACCATATATAATATCATAAAGTAACCAAAGTACATAGATGGACACAAGCGTCTCAAAAATAGGACCAATAACAAGTCACGGGGCTTATGCCCTCAAACAATATATACAAGTAGTTCTTGTGGCATTTAAAATGTCCAAATATGTTCAGGGCCTATGGGCCCTGTTATACTGGTCCACAGCATGGGCTAAATGCCTAAACAATCGGACCCACGTCCGAGGTGCCCCCACTACATGACGTTGCATGGATGGCGGCAGGTCCTCAATCTCTACCATCGGGACTATGTGAGTGAGTGCATTAAAGTCCCGCTAAACTTGTCTAAGTACCCTCTCAGCCTCCCCAGCTGGGAGCTCTCCTACTACTGCTGGTCCCCCGGCAGTGGCGGCTGCGGCCCCTGGCCGAGGACGACGCCTGTTTCTTGCATAATCAGTAGGTCGCACTGGTCCCACATTTGCATGCAACAAACATATATCCGTTAAATACTCTGGCATATAAAAAAATGATGATATATAACAAAAATGACATAAAAATTACATATAAAAAAAAAAACTACAAAGGTGGAGACTTACCCATCTCCCCTCACTCCTCACTAGGAGGTACTGGTATCTCCAGGTCTCTCGAAAAATCAATCCTGGCATAGGGGTAGTCCTCTATAACCGGGATCTGTTGTGACAACCATGCAAAAAATTCATCCTCGAAGGACTCATTGGTCCTTCCACCACCCTGTCACGGTAGTAATACTGCCCATCTACACACAATAGGAAAAGAGGTCCGATATCCTTGTACCACTACCCGAGGACTAAAACTCGGAACTCTCTTGAAAAAGAATGAACAAAAAATAGTCTCGAACTCGAAGTTCCTCTGTGTCCGTTGATGACAATCTGTCGATTGCCTCTTCATACACTCTAGCAGTGTAGTACTCCAGTCGAAAATTTGTACATTCAAGCACTGGACAGCATAGTTCATCTGTGCACGGGACGCCTGATGCAAGGTCGTTGAACCGGTAATCCGCCCAATGAGAAATAATATCGCTTGTAGCAATAGGTTAGTGATCTTGCTTATAGGCACCTGGGAGCTCAAACAGTTTGTCCCAGCCTCATAGTACAGGGCTATCAGTTTCGTTATGTTATGCGGCCCGGACGGAAACATCCTGAAATTGACTGGTTCCCCTCTCCTTGAGAGGCCAGTCAAAAAGTAGATACCCTCGGTGGTGGGCACTAGTGATTGCCCCTCTAGCATGAAATCCTCTGCATCAAGGTGCCAATAGTCAACCAAGGCATTCAGTAGCCTCGGTTGCGCCCGCATAAACGGACATAGGAAGAACTTTAACAAACCACATTGCATTAATGCGGCCACGGCGTTAGGATCTCCCGCAACCAACTCACCAACTTATTCATGCTCCCTTTCCCTCCAGTGGAAATACATCCTACCAAAACAACAAGGTTCAGGAGGGTGAGTGAGTGCTTTTTGATTTTTTTTGTCTATAAAGGGAGGTCCACACGTGTTGTCTCGGTGATAGTCGCGTGTACACACGGGCAGGTTTTACTCTGCCTGCGTGGACCTAGGGCCGACCTTTTAAAGGTCGACGCCCACCCAAAAAATGAAATGCAAAGAAAAAATAAAGAATTGAATAGCTAGATAGGGGAGTTTTTACTTACTTAGTCTAGACGGAAGTTTGTTTCGTCCACTGTAGCTCCCGGAATCACCACTTTTATCAAAGGGGGTCTTTTGGCTCCAAAGTCAATTTCCAAATCAACAATGGTGATAATGAGATGCCAGCTTCTATTTATAGACTTTTTGGCCTCTTTTTGTCACTTTTTTGGCCTCCCTTATCATTTTCTTTATACCAAAAACCATTTAAAGTGATTCAGGAGTTGCATCGGAGGGATTTGATTGGGTATTGGGACAGTTTTTGGGATTTTTGAGTAATTTTCGACAGTCCATGAAAAAAAATTCGATGATCAACTTGAGCATATAGGTTAGGTTTCTACCTGGATTTTTGTATCTCGTTGTCTTTTTCATTTGCCATAAGATCAATCCCATCAGGTTGTGACACAGAACCATCATCTCTGCTTTAGAAGTGTCGTAACTTGGTGGTAGAGCTTACCGGAACATGGATTCCCTAGGTAGATCCTGGTTGCATTATGGCATTCATGTTGTCTCTAAAAACACTGTAGGCTCAGGAGTCCTTATAGTCTGTCTTGAATATGAGTTTGAGCCTCATTTGCATGATTCTTCTTCACTCTTGACCTCACCCTCAGGACTCCCAAAATATAACGGGTCTTATTTTAAGCCCTTTTCAGACCCTCTAAATATGAAAATATTGTCGAGCGATCTTGTGGCCTTTCACACTCGTTAAACTGAAATTTGAAGTCACGTCTGTCTGACGATAGTTTACCCCTTTTTCAGTCCAGATGGTCAACTGTACAAACAAAGGTATACTCTATGGAACTTCAACTCTATAGAAGAGTACTCTCAGGTATAATTTTATCCCTTTTTCGGGCCTGAGGGACTAAACTTACGAAGAAGGAACCCCAATGGAGTCCATAGTTAAGCTCTTTTCAGACTCCCTAAAATTGAAAAGATTGTCGAGTGACCTTATTCTTTCACACTCGTTAAATTGGTCCAGAAGAACATTCCTGACGGAGTCCATAGTTAAGCTTTTTTCAGACTCCTTAAAAATGAAAAAATGGTTGAGTGATATTGTCTTTATCACACTCGTTAAAATGGTTTTGAATAGACATCTTGTCGGTGCTAGTTTACCCCTTTTTCGAACCAACTAGACTACCTTCGAAAAAGGTACCCCAATGGAGTCTCCTTTTATGTTTTTTTAGACTCTCTAAATATGAAAAACCACCGAGCTTACCTTCTCTGGGATCGTTAAACTTACATCGAAGGATGTTACCATTGTGTGTTTTGTTAATCGCATTTGCATACCTTATATATCAGCCTTGTAACAGTTTGCTTCTGCATTTTAACACCCTTGGCCTTCAAAGGATTTTTTCCCGAGCATCATTATTTTGAACATCAATCTTGTCCTTGTTCCTTGAACTTGTATGTTTGCAACACTTGTTCCTCCTTTGTAACGTAATATTCCTTCATTCTTTTTCCACAACTATTAAAAAGGACAAAAAAAAAAAACAAATATACCCCAAAAAGAGGAAGGGAAAAGTATTTTCTTTATTGGCAACATAATGAGTCGCCCTTGGATAAAGAACATATGTATGTTTGTTCATCAGACTATGGGATGTAGTACGACCTTAGGAAGCTTTTTCTCGCTATATAGAGTTGTGTCCTCCACCATTTGGTTATCCTTCCAAACATATGGAGAGTTTGTGTTGCCTCCTGCTTCGTAGACTTATGATTAATGCCATGTTGCCTGAGTCTTATCATTTGTCATGTGATTGTCCAAGGGAAGTTTGTCACCAAGCCTGATTCGTCCCCTCTGCAATATGTCTCTTGCCCTCATACCTGGCCATCCTGAACATTCAATCAAGTCCTTGTTCGAAATCACTGAAGCCTCCAGTCTAATCATCAATATTATCAAGTCCAAGACCGACAAGCCGTCCAAGACCTCTGGGTAGTGCAGTCGTACACTCATATTACACTCCTACCCGAGTTTTGAAGATTTTGAAGTTGTTGCTCGAGCTCTGAAGATCTCATCTCCGGCCATTAGGCTGTATCATCTTCTAGAAGATGGATACTTTATATGCATATCTTTTCGATTTCGAGATGTAGCTCCATTGTGTATTGTTTGCGGCTACTCTTTATATAACATGGATCTACAGTGTATTTTATTGGTAGCCATGATTTCATTTTATCCCAAGCATGGGTATGCCCGCCTCGGTGAGACATTTGTTATTTTGCAAACAGCACCTCCCGGATCCTAATCCTTGGGCTCAATCGTTCGGCACATCAGTAAAGATTGGTAATGTATTTCGGCCATCAGATGCTCTTTTGACCTCACACATTAGGGGGCATCTGTTATAACCCTAAATTGCATCACACATGCTTACCTGGCATCAGGCCATCTCATATCCCTTCTTTGCCAAAAGCACTGCTGAACAACTCTTTAAAAAACCTATTTTATAAAGGCCCACGCGCCCTACTCCATTACTGCACACGTGTACATGCTAGCTTACCTAAGACAGCTCGCATGGACCGACAAAAGCACAAAAAAAGGAAATTTGCCGACGGAACACAAAAGCTATGGGTGAGTTAACTGAAACTCTCGACCATGCATGGCCGAGGGTTCATCCAAATACCTAGCTCCTTCTAGCCTATAAAAGAAGGGGTAGGGGTCCCATTTGGAAGAGGAAAAATATAGCAAAGAAACTCTATCCATTTGTGTATTCCCATTTTCCCAACCCTTTATCCTTCCTTGTGCCAAAGGAGATACAAAGCAAAGCGGTTGGATGATAGTCGAAGAGGAGCCCAGGATCAGGTTCACGAAGCAGTGGCCAGTCTCAACTTTTGTAAGTTGACTCATTCAAAGTAATAAAGAAAGTGCTTTTCCCATCCCAATTCATGAGTTATTCATAATTTGCTAAGTACATGTTTGAATTTCTAACCCATTATTCTATAGGTAGTATGCATGTGTAGTTGTTTCTTGTCTTGTATGCAGGTCAGCATTGGAAAGGAAAACCGCGAACAGGTAATCAAGTGTGAAAATGGATTGACATCAAACACCCGGAACGAGGTAGGTTGATCTAGCCATGCATTTACTAAAAAGAAATGGGATTTAAGTTTGGGGACGAAGGTAGAAAGTAGATTTTCTATAGGTCATATCTGCATGCAAAGTCTAACCCTATTTGCTAGTCCGTAAGGAGATTTCCCTCACAACAATTAGTGATGTTGAACCTTCTTCATTTGAAGAAGAAGATAAATTACAAGTATGGAAGGATTCCATGCTTGAGGAATACATTTCTATTATAAAGAACAATGTTTGGGACATTGTGCCAAGGCCAAAAGATAAATCAGTGGTTTCTTCCAAATGGATCTATAATATCAAACATGCAGCTAATGAAAGTGTGGAAAAGTTCAAAGCAAGATGTGTAGCTAGAGGTTTCACTCAGAAAGAAGGAATCGACTACGAAGAGACTTTTTCTCTTGTATCCAGGTATATCTCCATTCGAGCTATTATTTCTTTAGCTTCCGTACTTGGTTAGAAGCTACATTAGATGGATGTAAAAATAACTTTCTTGAATGGAAAGATTGAAGAGGAGGTCTTTGTGGAACAACCAGATGGTTTTATACTGCATAACAAAGGCACTCATGTATGCAATATAAGGAAGGCCTCGTATGGTCTTAAGCAGGCTCCCGGAGTTTGGTATGACAAGATTGATGGCCTTCTCAAAATCCTAGGCTTTCAGAAAAGTGATGTTGATGAAAATCTGTACTTCAAGGTAAGAGGTAACCAACCTGTTATACTAATCATGTATGTTGATGATCTCTTTCTAACAGGAGATGAAAGGATAATAGCCTGGTGTAAGAGGGATCTAACCTCGGAATTCAAGATGAAAGACTTAGGCTTGATGAATTACTTCCTAGGATTGGAAGTGTGGTAAAGACAGGGAGAGATATTTCTAGCACAAGGAAAACACACAGTGGATGTACTAAGGAGGTTTGGTATGATGGATTGCAAATCCATGTCTACTCCGATGGTTACCAACCTGAAGAAGATGCATGATTCTGATACAGGTTCAGATTTGGTGGATCCCACCATGTATAGGCAGTTGATTGGATGATTGATGTACATTATCCACACTAGGCTAGATATATGTTATGCAGTGATTGCAATGAGTCAAATTATGACTAAACTGAACCAGAGACACTGAGTGGCAGCAAATCACATCTTGAGATATCTCAGAGGGACCATTACTTATGGTTTGAGATATGCATCCAATGGTGGTTTATTTTTGCATGGGTATGCAGATGTTGACTGGGCAGGAAGCCCAGTGGATCGGAAGAGTACTTATGCATGCTACTTTAGTTTAGGATCCTCTATGATCTCTTGGTCAAGCCAGAAGAAGGGATCCATTGCACAGAGTACAACAGAGGATAAGTACATTGTAGCAAGTGATGCTAGCAAAGAAGAAGTATGGCTCTGAAAATTGGTTTTTGGGTTGTTTGGTTACAAGCTCGAGACAGCGGTGGTTGACTGAGATAATCAAAGTTTCATAAAATTGGCAGAGAACCCGATATTTCACAACAGTTCAAAACATATTGACATGAGGTACCAGTACATCCGAGACTTGGTCCAAAGAATCATCTTGGCACGCTCTTTGAGAGCATAATATTCATGGTGGATATTTGTAAGAGATCTCACATTATTAATGAAATAAAGGAATATTGTTTGCTGTGGTTTTTCTCCCTGTACAAGGTTTCCCCAGGGTATATGTGTTGTTGATGTCGATTTTTACTTATCTACATAGTTATTTATATTCAATTATGATTTGGAATTGTTTAAGTGTATTAAGCTGGAATCAAAGTATTGAAGAAAATAAAAGAATTAATCTGCATAAGAAATCAAGCTAATAATTTAACACCAAGATCCTTCATGTCAAATTTAGAGGACAATTGAGTTTTCACATCCTAGATAATCTCCTTGTTTTTTCCTATCAACAACATTTCACCCACATACAATACCAAATAAATCAAATGATCGCCAATTAATTTAAAATACACGCAGTGATCCTCTTTGCTTTTTGTGAAGCCAAGTCCCAACATATAAGTATAAAAAAATTTATACCACATCCTTGGTGATTGTTTTAAACCATACAAGGTATTTTCAGCTTGCATACCATCTCCTTCTTTCCCTTCACAACAAAGCCTTATGGATGCATCATATATATTTCTTCTTCCAGATCCCCAAGTAGGAATTTTGTCTTCACATCCATATGTTCTAATTCAAAATCAAATGTAGCAACAACAGATAACATAAATATTATAGAAGTTAACTTGGAAACAGGAGAAAAACTCTCACCAAAATCAATTCCCTTAACCTAGGAATAACCCTTTACTACTAATCGATCTTTGTATTTCTCCACTTTCCCTTATGCACTCAGTGTCTTTTTAAATACCCATTTTTTTCCAATGGGATTTTTTCTAGTTGGTAAATCCACTAGATCCCAAGCCTCATTCTTATCCAAGGCCTCCATTTCTTCATCCATGGCATTTTTCCAGAGATTTTCATCCTATGAATCCACTACCTCCCTAATAGTTCTAAGATCATGATCAGTAATATACAAAGAAAAATGTAAATGGAAATCAGATGGATTATAGATTTTTGGTAGCCTTCTTTCTCGAACCGATCTCCTCAATACTAGAGTATGAGGATATTCTTCTTCTTATTCTTGTTCTTTTGTAGAGACTGATTCATCATTCTTTAAATCAAACTCTATTTTATGTGGTTGTTCCCTACTTGGTAGGACTTCATGTTTAACAACATCCTTCACTTCTATAAATACCACATCTCGGTTATACACAAACTTCTTAGTTTCTGGGTTCCAAATCTTATAACCATTGAGACCATCTTTATACCCAATAAAGATACACTTTCCAGCCTTCTTATCTAGCTTACTCTTGTTTTCCTTTTGAACATGAACACAGGCCTCACAACCAAATAGATTGAGATGTGTGAGAGAAGGTTTCTTACCATTCCATACCTCTTGTGGAGTCTTGTCATCCAGCGCTAATGAGGGTGATATGTTGACCAGCTAACTTGCAGTACCCATTTCCTTTGCCCAAAATTCTTGCCCTAACCTGGCACCACTAAGCATGCACCTTTCTTTTTCCATTAGCACCTTGTTCATCCTTTCTACAACTCCATTATTCTGATGTGTATATGGATTATTATTCTACCTTTCTTTATGGCACTTCTTACATAATTCTTCAAATTCATTCCCGCAGAACTCTCCACCATTATCTATCCTCAACACCTTAAATCTTTTCTCTATTTGATTCTCAACAAGAGCCTTAAACTCTTTAAACCTGTCAAAGACTTCATATTTCTTCCTGGGGAAATATATCCAAGTATTCCTCAAGAACTCATCTATAAATGAGACATAGTACACATATTTTCCTAATCATGGTACCAACACAGGTCCAAACATATCACTATGAACTAGCTATAAAATTTATGCTGCCCTTGTTGCACCAGAGGGGAATCTTACTCGAATCTTCTTCCCATATAGACAATGTTCATAGAAATCAAAATTCAAAGATAAGTTAGACATACCTTCAACCATACCTTTATCGTGTAGTAGTTGAAGACCCTTCTCTCTGATATGCATCAGTCTTTGATGCCACAGCATAACCTTTTGTGTAGAGACTATAGGATTTCTTTCTTCTTAAACTCTAATATCAATAAAAATGGAACTATTACACCCATCAGTAATAGTGCTTCCTTGTAGCTTATACAGAGTTCCAAACCGAACTCCCTTCAGCAACACCATTGCTCCTCAAACCATCCTGCAGGTTTCCTTTTCAAATATTGTTTTTAACCCTTCGTCGTCCATTTTTCTTACATAAATCAAATTTATGGCCTAACCTGGGATGTTCAAAACACCAGGTAGTGTTCTAATTCTTCCATCTATGATCCTGAACTTGACTTTTCCTCGTCCTATGATTGTATTTGTCGAGTCATCACCTAGGAAAACATTACCTCCACCATACCTTTCATATTCACAGAACCACTCCCTGTGGGGATTCATATGAAAGGATGCACCTAAGTCAACCAACCATGCCTCATGATATGCATGTTTTCTTGAAGAAGCCAAGTACACATCCCCTCCTTCTTCCTTGGAGGTCTTTTCTTTTGTAGAAGGAGCTTCTTCATATCCCTTGTTTTTCTTAATTTTGGATCTACATTGTTTCTTGTAGTGCCCTTCTTTTCCACATCTCCAACATACCTTTACAAACTTTCTAAGAGATTTATATCTACCCTTAGACTTAGATCTCCCACCTAAGGACTTAGATCTATTTCTTTTCTAGGAGTGTCCTCTTGCAAATAATGCATATGTGCTCTGTCCTTCCATGTTCTTCCATCTCATCTCCTTCGAAAACAAGGATGAGACAACTTCATCAAACTTCAAGGCAGTTGTATTCTACCTATGGCCACAACCAAACTATCCCATGAGTCTAGTAAAGAACACAATAAATTGATACACTTATCTTCATCTGAAATTTTAATCCCAACGGATACTAACTAAGTTACCACAGTATTGAAGGCATTCAAATGCTCTACCACCGAGTCTCCATCTCTCATCCTCAGGTTATACAGCTTCTTTCTCATGAAAAAATTATTTACTAGGGACTTAGACTGATACAACTTCCCCAACTCATCCCATAAATATTTGGATGTAGCTTCCTCTAACACATTCAATAATACTGAATCTGAGAGACAAAGTCGGATTGTGCTCTTCACCTTCTGATCCAAATTTTTCCAGTCACATGTTGAAGTTCCTGTAGGTGTAGTACCTAGGTCCAATATGATCCACTGATCTATTTCCACAAACAAATCTTCCATTTTGAGCTTCCACAGCTCAAAAATTTGCCCATTAAACTTCTCAAACTCCATTTTCAAACTGCTCACCATTTCCTTTCACCTGAAAAATAAATACCACGGATCTCCTACTGTAACAAGGATTATCACAGTCCCGAGTCAAAACCTTGACCAAAAAGGCATCCCCCTGAAGCCAACAAAGCTCTGATACCAAATGTATATTTTAACCTTGTACAATATTTTACTGCAAACTGATTTTTGATAAAAGAACATAAAAGATACAATGGAAAATACACACATCACAAAAAAAAATTCCCCTGGAAACCCAACCTCAGAAAACCAACAATTTTGTATTCATTCATAGTGTTACATTGTTTACAATGCAATATACATATAGGAGCCAGTGGCATCCAAAACCCTAACCCAATGACCTAGATTATTCAACAACCCTAATTCCTTAACTGGAAATAGAAAACCATTGAAAAAAACCATGTGTTGAAAAATCGTCCAACAATGGACACAGAAATCGAGGTGACATGAAAAATGAGGCAAAAATGTGACACATTTCCTAAAGAAAAAATAATTTCTCGTGGGTGTTTTCCCTGAACCCCTGCACAGGGGAGCTTCACCCCCCTCAAACCCCCTATGCTCCCGGTGCAACGTAGCGGACACTAAATCTATTCATGCAAAGACTATAACACATACCCAACAGACCTAGGAATGAATATGATGTTCTCAATCATTCAGCTGCAACAATTCAAGGTGATCAACATTCTCTTGTTTAGTCTCCTGGAAATGTTTTTCTTGATATTCCTTCTAGTGATGAGGAAAATCCTTCTAGTGAGGATGATGAAATAGTGGAGACATTGCAAAAAAATATTGTGTCTAAGACCAGGACTATACCGTTTTATATCAATCCAAATCATTCTAGTTATACAAGGTCTAGGAAATAATTTCTCACTAAATCAAATTCCATAAGTGAATTCATTTCAGGTGAATGTTGTCAAAAGAATTGTTTGAAAAGAATGGACTACATGTATTCCTTGAATAAAAGGAAGACATATTTGTCAATGAATAAGAACATGAAAATTTTGTATTTGATGGGATGCATGATATCCACCAAGACAAGATATGATTATCACATTGGAAATATTTTACTTTGCAAAAAGGCTTTCAAAAAAATTCACTCAATTGGTAATCTTCGTCTATCAAGAATCCACACAAGGTTGGAAAAAGTGTTGAATTTTCATAAGAGATGATATTGTATGTGAATGAATATCTTATTACACTGATGAGTGTTCTATATATAAAGAACATATGGTGACCATGGTGGCCATCCATGAAGAGATGTGTCCCTTGGGTAATAAATATATTTATACTTTATATTATAGTATACATATAATATAAATATACTTTATTATATATATTTATACTTTATATTATAAATATATTATTACATTAATAATATTATAATTAATAATATTGTTTAATAATTAATAATCATATTATTAATTATTAATCTAGTAGATTGTCTTTCTGATGCTTCCCAAACATCAACCCTCTCTCTCAATGAGGGAGACATTATACATTATGCCAAGATTACCTCTGAATAATACATGTGGGTAGCTCTCAAATAGCTTCAACATGTCACCATGACATCCATTACCTCGAAATGCATATGTACCCCCTGCTCTCCCAGTGCAATGTAGTGGACAATAAAGATAGTCATGGAAAGACTATAACACATACCCAACAAACCTAGGAATGAATATGGTGTTCTCAATCATTCAGCTGCAACAAATCAAGGTGATCGACATTCTCTTGTTTAGTCTCCTGGAAATGTTTTTCTTGATATTCCTTCTAGTGATGAGGAAAATCCTTCTAGTGAGGATGATGAAATAGTGGGGACATTGCAAAAAAAATATTGTGTCTAAGACCAGGACTATGCCATTTTATATCAATCCAAATCATTCTAGTTATACAAGGTCTAGGAAATAATTTCTCACTAAATCAAATTCCATAAGTGAATTGATTTCAGGCGAATGTTGTCAAAAGAATTGTTTGAAAAGAATGGACTACATGTATTCCTTGAATAAAAGGAAGACATATTTGTCAATGAATAAGAACATGCAAAATTTGTATTTTATGGGGTGCATGATATCCACAAAGACGGGATATGATTATCGCATTGGGAATATTTTACTTTGCAAAAAGGATTTCAAAACAATTCACTCAATTGGTAATCTTCATCTATCAAGAATCTACACAAGGTTGGAAAAAGTGTTGAATTTTCATAAGAGATGATATTGTATGTGAATGAATATCTTATTACACTGATGAGTGTTCTATATATAAAGAACATATGGTGACCATGGTAGCCATCCATGAAGAGATGTGTCCCTTGGGTAATAAATATATTTATACTTTATATTATATTATACATATAATATAAATATGTTTTATATTTATACTTTATGCTTTATTATATATATTTATACTTTATATTATAAATATATTATTACATTAATAATATTATAATTAATAATATTGTTCAATAATTATTAATCATATTATTAATTATTAATCTAGTAGAATGTCTTTCCGATGCTTCCCAAACATCAACACTCACTCTCAGTGAGGGAGACATTATACATTATGCCAAGATTACCTCTGAATAATACATGTGGGTAGCTCTCAAAAAGCTTCAACATGTCACCATGACATCCATTGCCTCGAAATGTATATGTACCCCCTGCGCTCTCGATGCAACGTAGCGGACACTAAAGCTAGTCGTGCAAAGACTATAACACATACCCAACAGACCTAGGAATGAATATGATGTTCTCAATCATTCAGCTGCAACAAATCAAGGTGATCAACATTCTCTTGTTTAGTCTCCTGGAAATGTTTTTCTTGATATTCCTTCTAGTGATGAGGAAAATCCTTCTAGTGAAGATGATGAAATAGTGGAGACATTGCAAAAAAATATTGTGTCTAAGACCAGGACTAGATCGTTTTATATCAATCCAAATCATTCTAGTTATACAAAGTCTAGGAAATAATTTCTCACTAAATCAATTTCCATAAGTGAATTGATTTCAAGTGAATGTTGTCAAAAGAATTGTTTGAAAAGAATGGACTACATGTATTCCTTGAATAAAAGGAAGACATATTTGTCAATGAATAAGAACATGCAAAATTTGTATTTGATGGGGTGCATGATATCCACCAAGACAGGATATGATTATCGCATTGGGAATATTTTACTTTGCAAAAAGGCTTTCAAAAAAATTCACTCAATTGGTAATCTTCGCATATCAAGAATCCACACAAGGTTGGAAAAAGTGTTGAATTTTCATAAGAGATGATATTGTATGTGAATGAATATCTTATTACACTGATGAGTGTTCCATATATAAAGAACATATGGTGACCATGGTGGTCATCCATGAAGAGATGTGTCCCTTGGGTAATAAATATATTTATACTTTATATTATAGTATACATATAATATAAATATACTTTATATTTATACTTTATACTTTATTATATATATTTATACTTTATATTATAAATATATTATTACATTAATAATATTATAATTAATAATATTGTTTAATAATTAATAATCATATTATTAATTATTAATCTAGTAGATTGTATTTCCGATGCTTCCCAAACATCAACCCTCTCTCTCAATGAGGGATACATTATCCATTATGCCAAGGTTACCTCTGAATAATACATGTGGGTAGCTCTCAAATAGCTTCAACATGTCACCATGACATCCATTACCTCGAAATGCATATGTACTCCCTGCTCTCCCGGTGCAACATAGCGGACATTAAAGCTAGTCATGCAAAGACTATAACACATACCCAACAGACCTAGGAATGAATATGATGTTCTCAATCATTCAGCTGCAACAAATCAAGGTGATCGACATTCTCTTGTTTAGTCTCCTGGAAATGTTTTTCTTGATATTCCTTCTAGTGATGAGGAAAATCATTCTAGTGAGGATGATGAAATAGTAGAGACATTGCAAAAAAATATTGTGTCTAAGACCAGGACTATACCGTTTTATATCAATCCAAATCATTCTAGTTATACAAGGTCTAGGAAATAATTTCTCACTAAATCAAATTCCATAAGTGAATTCATTTCAGGTGAATGTTGTCAAAAGAATTGTTTGAAAAGAACGGACTACATGTATTCCTTGAATAAAAGGAAGACATATTTGTCAATGAATAAGAACATGCAAAATTTGTATTTGATGGGGTGCATGATATCCACCAAGACAGGATATGATTATCGCATTGGGAATATTTTACTTTGCAAAAAGGATTTCAAAAAAATTCACTCAATTGGTAATCTTCGTCTATCAAGAATCCACACAAGGTTGGAAAAAGTGTTGAATTTTCATAAGAGATGATATTGTATGTGAATGAATATCTTATTACACTGATGAGTGTTCTATATATAAAGAACATATGGTGACCATGGTGGCCATCCATGAAGA
>JASDQU010245002.1:95502-142125 GCA_032191745.1 Picea mariana
ATGTCAATTTGTGATTTTTCCTGTCTCTTGTTATTCTCATACCAAGGATTTTCTTTGCAGCACCCAAATCCTTCATCGCAAATGAATTAGCTAATTTATTCTTGAGCACATTTATATCCTGCATATTAGACCCTTCAACAAGCATGTCATCTACATACAATAGCAAGACAATATAGCTTTCATTTTCTAGCTTTTTGAAATAAACACAGTGATCAGAATGACATCTACTATAACTATGTTATGTCATAAACCTGTCAAACTTCAAATACCACTACCTTAGAGCTTGCTTTAGGCCATAGAAGTTCTTCTTCAACCTGCATACCAAATTCTCCTTCATTTTGACCTCGTACCCCTATAGCTACTGCATATAAATCTCTTCCTCTAAATCCCCACAGAGAAAAGTTGTTTTAACATCTAATTGTTCAAGATGCAAATCTTCTACTTCCATAAGACTTAAAATAGTTCTAATTGAAGTCATTTTAACAACAAGAGAAAATATTTCATAAAAATCTATACCTTTATTTTGTGCAAACCCCTTTACAACAATTCTAGCCTTGTACCGCTTTATTCCTCCATCGTCTTCCCTCAACTTGTAAACCCATTTATTTTGCAATGCTCCTTTTCCTGCAGGAAACTTAACCAAGCCCCAAGTATGGTTATTTACCAAGGAATCCATTCCTCTTTCATTCCTTTCTCCCACTTATGTTTGGTGTCTACCTGCATTGCCTCTTCAAAACATTTTGGTTCACCAGAATTAGTCAACAATAAATAATACAATGAAGGAGAGTATCGTTCAGGGGATATACTTAACCTGGTAGATTTTATAACAACACTTACAGGTGTTTGAGGTACCTGCTCCTCCTGTTGTTGTACATTTTTATTTTCTGGTTCCTTTGGAATTTATTTTTCAGTGATCTCATCAAGCACTGTGTATTCTTGTTTTTATTTTTCCTGTTTCTTTCCCTGCAACTGATCTTTGTACATGAACTTCTCATTGAATATGACATCTCTACTCCTAATTATTTTTTTTATTTTCATAATCCCATAATCAATAACCAAAATCATTAACACTGTATCCAATAAAGGTACAGTTCTTGGATTTTGCCTCAAGCTTTGTTCTATTTTCTTTATCAATATGGACAAATGCTTCACAACCGAAAGTTTTCAAAAAAGAATAGTTTACCTTTGCTCCAACCCATTCCTCCTCTGGAATTATACCATCCAAAGAGATTGAATGTCCTCTGTTTATTAAGTAAACAGAAGTATCTACAGCATATGCCCAGAACTGTAAGGGAAAACCAGCATGCAATCTCATACTCCTTGCACGCTCCATGATTGTCCTGTTCATCCTTTCTGACACACCATTTTCTTGAGGTGTTCTTGGAACTGTCTTCTCTCTACAAATCCCATGGTATGAACAATAATCATCAAACTCCTTTCTGTAATATTCACCTCCATTATCTGATCTGAGACACTTCAAACTTTTTCCTGTCTCATTCTCAACCAAAGCTTTCCGTTTCTTAAAAGTATCAAAAACATCAGATTTTTGTCGAATGAAATAAACCCAAGTTTTTCTAGTTGCATCATCAATAAAAGTAACATAATAACAAGAGCCACCAAGAGATGACACCTGAGTTGGTCCCCATACATCTATATGCACAAGCTCTAACCTTTCATTCTTCTTTTCTTTTCCGACTTTGAGAAATATGACTCTCTTATGTTTTCCATAAACACAATTCTCACAGAAGTCCAAATCAATTTGCTTAAGATCTGGCAACAAATTTATTTTGTGAAGTATCTGCGTTCCCTTCTCACTCATGTGTCCTAGCCTATGATGCCACAGTGTTGTATCCACTCCTGTAGAAGCTAAAGAGATAGAAGAGTCAATATTACAAGTACATAAATACAATGTACCTACCTTCTCTCCTTTTGCTATCACCAATGATCCTTTGATGACCTTCCATGTCTTAGCTGTAAATATGGATATACAACCTGTTAGCGATCAAATAATTCATTCTGAAATTTGTTTGAAAAATGATGCCTCATATTGTGGAGGAATTTTGACTACCTTCCCAAGCTCTAAAAACATATCTGAAAGTACCATTGGAAATCTTAGTATTTCTATATGTCAATCGACTATTCAAGCATGTAAAACGGACTCTCCACGGCTCAGAAATTTGATTTTTCCCAAGACAGTTTTCATTAAAAAAATTGCGATTTCACCAGCTCATTGGTTTTGAAATCTGTTAGTTAGCTATTGAAAGCTTTCCTTTTCACCAGCTAAAGGGGAGGATTCAGGACAAAAGAGCTAGTGAAAGTGCAGAAGAGTCCAGAAACGTCTTCTTTCTTCCCAGATCGTAATTTTTTAATTCCTGAACACGTGGGAAAGGTGTCAAATCATGGATAATAATTAGGAGAAGATAGAATATCTTTCTCATGAATTTTTAAAGACATGTGGTGAGGAAATAACACCAAATGGCACAATAACTCTTGATAGAAAATCTCCCAGTCATCAAAAACAGATTTCTGAATCTGTGATTTTCACCTATAGACTGCCAAATAATGCTTTAGTTGTCAAATTCAACTTGTAATGATCAGATTAAATATATTTGGTTAAATATTAGGTTATTTTATTGTATTAATTTTTGTACTTTGTTTTCCATATTTAGAAATCTAGATCCATGTTTATAGGATCTAATATCTGTTGTAAAAGATATAAATACCTATCATTTGATAGAAGCAGGGGGTCGATTTTGGATACAGGAACTATACCTTTGTAACAGACTTTTCATATGATAATACAGATCACAAGTTTCTCTCTCTATTAATGTCAGATCTCCACCCTTCTTCTGCACTCTTATTCAAGTTGTTTTAACTGCAAAATGACTGTCATCGCATTAGTCAGTTCATAACTTGATTAATAGTTTCATACATTGTTTATTAAACCCATCATTCTGTATCTGGTTTATAAGCATTGTCATCTTCACTCACTTAAAGCTATTATCTGATTATTGATCCTTGAGGGCATTGGTTTATTTGATTATTCATTTTGATTGTCTGGATACTATATTGTAGTTGATTTATCCCATTGATCCACACTTACAAAAACACAAAAACAAGTTTACTTTAAGTTACCAAGCATCTTTGTCTTACAACCTCAAAGATTTTCTTGGAGTGATAAAAAATTGGCGCCATTGCCGGGGAGAGGAGATTGAAGCTCAGCTTCCTTGGGACACGACAAGATCCAGCTTTGATGATAGACAAATTCTGGACACGAATCGGTTGTAATAATCTATCTGGCTACTCCACGAAGGAATATTCAGTGGCGACTCTATTGTTCAGAAATCTGTTGTCGAATCCACTTGTATGAAATGAACAAGAGGTATGCATTCTTTGATTTTTCAAGTATTTCTAGTTATCCTCATCTAGTGCCTAGTAGAGATGAATGGGAACGTAGTATTCCCATATTTAGAGGTGAAGAGTGGGAAGTGTCAGCTAAACATTTGCTGGACTTTCATGATTGCATGCATCGGTTGCAAATTGTGCATGAGGATGTTCAGATCTGGCTCTTTTGTTTCTCATTAGAGGGAATTGCTCGTGATTGGTACTAGTCTCTTCCTATATCCAGTATTATCTCTTTGGAAGAATTTCATGCTGCCTTTCATTTGTTCTACAAAGAAATTTTTTCAGCTGACCTTTTATTTCCTGAATGTTGTCATGAATTCAAATTATTGACTAAAGATTTAGATAATCGCAAAGAGTATGATGTTATAAGAGAAACTGCTCATTGTGACTGAGATATTGATGATCTTCACAATTTTAGCCATAGTATAGATGCTTGTGATATTGTACCAAATGCATCTATTGTCTTAGGCTGTTAGGAAGATCAAATTGTTCTGTTTGAAGACTTGAAAGATGATGAGCAGATTGACAGATCAACAGGCGAAAGTATTGGATCTACAGTAGATGTTGAGGGCAGTCCACATCTTCCAGATTTGCATATCAAGGGAAGTTGCAATAACCATAAGAAACAAGATTTGCAGAGACTGTCTAATCTTCATCTTGAACATCAGAAAGATCTTCCTTCTCCTTATGATTATTTGATTTCAAATTATGATCAGGAACGAGGTGAGATTTTTCCAAATTTGTTTCATGATTTTATTGTTGATGCTGTTATTCAAGAAGCTTCATCTCTGTCATTAGGATCTTATCTTGATGCTCCTATATTCGAACAATACAGTGATGAGGAAGGAAATGTTAAGGTTTTTGAAGATTTATTGTTTACTCAAATTCCATCTAGTTCTTCTTTTCAGTAGAGAGATGATCAAAAGTATGTGCATGTTGTGATTGATGCTTGTCAAAAATCTGTTGAAGATCTTTTTAGTATTGATATATCCTGCAAAGATATTATTATTGGAGAAGAAATTGTTAGTTGTGATAAGCCAACATATCATCATGATGAAATGAGATTGCAAAGAAATGGTGAAGGGAAGCAGTAAGATTCAGATCAGCAGTTGAGTTTGCATTTTCCTTCGGCAAAAGAAGAACAATTTACTTTCTACATTGATATCAGTAAAGGCAGCCAACATCACTTCAATCTGCAGTTGAAACAGCAGCATGAAGAGGCATTTCCTTGGGTCTTTCATGACCCTTTTGTTGATTTTCTGAAATCTACGAGCAACATAAATGTCAAGATATCTTTGTCAAATGATGGTTGGTTCTGCCATCTTTTCAAACTATATTTTTACATGCTACGGTTTCCTTTCTTTTTTTCTTTCATATCAAGGAGGTTACCAGTAAATCAATTTCTTTCTTGGCTGCATTGGAGATATAATTTTACTTGATCAGTTTGCCCCTACTGATTAGAAGTAGGAGTAGGTGTGAGAATCTCTCCTCATACGAGCAGTTAGATCATGTTCAGTTGTTGATTTTTGAAAGAAGCAGGCAGACTACAACAAACTACAGTCAATTTTCAGTTTAGCAAAGGATTAGTTGAAGCCAATGTTATCTCCTGAAATAGCACAGTCCATTCATTTCATTTCTAGGTGATAGCATGGTCATTAATAAAGATTTATATAATTTTTATTAATCTTTAGTGTCAAAATATAGGGAATAATTTGTTATCTCCTATAATAAATAGATCAATAAAAGGTCTTTTCAAAAAATCGAGTAAAAAGATTTTCACCAGCTAACATCTGTTTTGAAGTTGAAGTTAGCTGGTGAAAGCCCCAAGTTTCAACGGCTAAAGTGTACTCTCAGCAGCAAGCGAGCTAGTGAAAGCATTAACACGAGTTTTCCTCCAACGACTCCAGAAACCCAAAAAGGATACGTCGGACACACATCATACAATCATTATGGAGAAGTAATGGACGCGAATGTGTGAAGACACCTTTCCATCACATTTTTTGCAGGACATCATGATAGATTGCACTCATGAAATTCATGGGGCAGACAAAGAAGGTTTTGAAGACGTGGCACACTCTTAATCATCATTGCAACCAGAGGATAAAGTACCAGGTAGTTGATGACATCAAATCAAAACACCATTTCCTATTTAAAACTCACGGCTTTCAAAAATTTATATTCTGGGGTTTTCATATTTCATTGATAACACAAAGTTATTTTCACCAGCGCTAACCTGTTCCTTATTAAGAAGTTTGTTGTTTCAACCGTGTAAAAATTAGTTGGTGATTAAGTTACATATGGAAAATAAGCAAGGAGGATGACTTCTGAGGAAAGAATTAGACAATTTATCCTTCTTATAGTCTTATCAAGAGGTGCAAAAGCGTTTCTCAGACACAAGTTGTATGACATATGTGGAAAGGTTACAGGAAGGCTATCACCGGGCAATTGCAGAGGTTTTTTCAAAGTCTTAAGATGGAAAGAAATCTACAGTAGGTTCCCTGGAGCTAATAGAAGATGAGGTTGTCATTGCATCAGCCACTAGTTTACCAAGAACAGGTCAGATCTAGTTTAAGACAACAGTCACACATGAGGAAGGTGATGAGTTGAAAATCCCAGATCAGTAGTTCATCGTGCTTTCTTCTCAGACAGAGATTAAGAAGTCTGTATTTAACATTGAGATCTCTAAGGGAAATGAGCAACTTGATTATTTTCAGTTGATTGATTTAATGAATAAACAGGCAGGTTACAGGTTTGCTACAGGTTTTCAGATGATAAATTGTAAAGGATAAATGACTCCATGCCCAATACTAAAGGCACAATATCTTACAGGTTCTTGGAAACCTCGCATGGAGGTCTCCATCCCAGTTGGAGCCAGATCAAATAATTCATTCTGAAATTTGTTTGAAAAATGATGCCTCATCTTGTGGGGGACTTTTGACTGCCTTCCCAAGCTCTAAAAACATATCTGAAAGTACCATTGGAAATATTAGGATTTCCAGATGTCAATCGACTATTCAAGCATGTAAAACGAACTCTCCACGGCTCATAAATTCGATTTTTCCCAAGGCAGTTTTCATTAAAAAAATTGTGCTTTCACCAGCTCATTAGTTTTGAAATCTGCTAGTTAGTTGTTGAAAGATTTCCTTTTCACCAGCTAAAGGGGCGGATTCAGGACAAAAGAGCTGGTGAAAGTGCAGAAGAGTCCAGAAACATCTTCTTTCTGGCCATATCACAATTTTTTAATTCCTAAACACATGGGAAAGGTGTCAATTGATGGATAATAATTAGGAGAAGATAGAATATCTTTCTCATGAATTTTTAAAGACATGTGGTGAGGAAATAACACCAAATGGCACAATAACGCTTGATAGAAAATCTCCCAGTCATCAAAAACAGATTTCTGAATCTGTGATTTTCACCTACAGACTGTCAAATAATGCTTTAGTTATCAAATTTGACTTGTAATGATTAGATTAAATCTATTTGGTTAAATATTAGGTTATTTCATTGTATTAATTTTTGTACTCTGTTTTCCATATTTAGAAATCCAAATCCATGTTTATAGGATCTGAGATCTGTTGTAAAAGATATAAATACCTATCATTTGATAGAAGCAAGGGGTTGGTTTTGGATACAGGAACTATACCTTTGTAACAGACTTTTCATATGATAATACAGATCACAAGTTTCTCTCTCTATTAATGTCAAATTTCCACCCTTCTTCTTCACTCTTATTCAAGTTGTTTTAACTGCAAAATGATTGTCATCTCATTAGTCAGTTCATAACTTGATTAATAGTTTCTTACATTGTTTATTAAACCCATCATTGTGTATCTGGTTTATAAGCACTGTCTTCTTCACCCACTTAAAGCTATTATCTGATTATTGATCCTTGAGGGCATTGGTTTATTTGATTATTCATTTTGACTATCTGTATACTATATTGTAGTTGATTTGTCCCATTGATCCACACATACAAAACCACAAAAACAAGTTTACTTTAAGTTACCAAGCATCTTTGTCTTACAACCTCAAAGAGTTTCTTGGAGTGATAACACAACCTTCACTTGCCAACTACCCTGTTGAAATTAGATTTTTCCTTAAATCTGGAACATGTCTTACCTCTTTCAAAAACCATTGGTTTCCACTGGGTTGCTTTATTTTTACCTTTCCCATTCCAACAATTTTGCATGGTGCATCATCACCCAAATGAACCTATCAAAAATCACCTTGAACATAATCTAGAAAATGTTTCCTATGGGATGTGGCATGAAATGAAGCCCCTGAATCTACTACCCAAGACTCAGAAATATTATCTACGGAAAGAATCAAAGCATCTTGTAACACATCACCTGTTCCATTTTCTTCCTGATTTCTCTCATGTTGTCCATATCTTTGTTTCTTTGGAGCTCTGCAGTCTTTCTTCAGATGTACTTTCTTCCCACAATTCCAACACTCTATCTTTCCAAGTCTTAATTTGGATCAGCCCTTCCTAGAATTCCCACGGTTCCTTGAGCCCTTTCCTCTATCCTTTTGTCTTCCCCTATTCTCCATGTTCAACGCATTACCTGATGTCTCACTTGTTCTTTTCTGTTGCATTTCATCACTAAGGATAACACCAACAACATCATCAAATTTTAAAGTATTTGAACCAGAGACAAAGTTACTTACATCCATGACCAAGCCGTTCCAGCTTTATGGCAATGAGCACAAGATTAGAAGATCCCTGACCTCATCATCAAAGTCCACTTTTACATAACTTAGTTGATTAGTAACCATATTAAAATCATTTAAATGATCTACAACAAACCCACCTTATAACATCTTCATATTAAATAATATCTTCATTAGAAATACCTTATTGGAAGTCAAGGGTTTTTCATACAATTTATCCAATGCGACCATCAAGGCCTTCGTTGTCTTTTCTTTCGAAATATTGAAAGCCACTGACGTTGCTAGGCTCAACTGTATCGTTCCTAGAGCCTTTATGTCAAGAATCTCCCATTCTTCATTCTTCATGGTTGTTGGATTCTTTGCTATTCTACCCAATGGTAGGAATAGATCCTTCTAATATAAATAATATTCGATATTCATCTTCCATAATTAGTATTTTTTTCCGTTAAATTTCTCGACCGTAAACTTTCCATATTCCACCATTTCTCTCACTCGAACTAGGAACCCTATTTTCCTGCGAGTTACCTTTCACTCTAATACCAGTTGTTAGAAAACAGGATCGCGGCGCAATAAAAATAAATAAATGTGGAAATAAAACACAAAAGATACACAATACAATAGAGACACTGATATATGTGGTTCACCCAGTGTGGGTTACGTCCACCAAAGAAATTTCCAGGTCCTTCCTTTATTATTATCCAACAAATGAATGGATACAACCTACAGCAAACCCACTGTAACTTTCTCTTCTTTCTCTCACAGTCTCCTATCTCAGAATAAAATATCCACCATAATGCATAGCCACAATACATTTCCCTCATAACATAGGGTTGTTGTCTAGGGAAAAAAACCCTAACATGATTTCTACTGTTAGATGTGCGACCTTATAGTGATCAGTCTAGATTTACAATGAAATTACAATATACATTTACAAGGAATTTTTTCCTTCCGGGGCTTTGCCCCCGAACCCCCATCGGGGGATGCTGCCCTTGAACCCCTACTTTCCCCCGAACCCCCATCGGGGGATGCTGCCCTTGAAACCCTACTTTCCCCCGAACCCCGCAGAGGGGGTAACCCCCCTCTGCACTTCCCTGTGTGTAAGAGTGTGCATACTTATGGGGTGTAAATTCTTCATGGGGTATAAACATGGCTGAAAACAAAAGACCTCTGAATCAGGAAGATAATCAAGCTCCACAACCAACACTACAACATGTCCCCAGGATATCCACTACCCTGCAATGCATCAGTACATGATCATGTGCACCCTCGGTCTTAGTGCCAGCCCTTTTTCATGTTGGATGAGATCCACCTATCTCAGTGCCAACACTTTTTCATGTTGGATGAGAACACTCAGTGCCAACCCTTTTTCATGTTGGATGCGTTCCACTTGTCTTAGTGCCAACCATTTTCATGTTGGATGAGAACACTCAGTGCCAACCCCTTTTCATGTTGGATGAGTTCCACATGTCTCAGTGCCAACCCTTTTTCATGTTGGATGATTTCCACATGTCTCAATTCCAACCCTTTTTCATGTTGGATGAGAACACTCACTGCCATCCCTTTTCATGTTGGATGAGTTCCACCTATCTCAGTGCTTGTCATTTTTCATGATGGATGAAAACACTCACTACCAACCCTTTTTCATGTTGGATGAGTTCCACATGTCTTATTGACAACCCTTTCTCATGTTGGATGAGAACACTCCCTATGAAGAGGGACCACGCCAAGCTTGTCCCTGAAGTACTCAAACTTCATCCTCTATAGCATTTTGGTAAACACGTCTGCAAATTGATCCTCTGTAGTCACAAAATCTGAGCCTCATTGCTCCCTTTTGCACCATATCCATGATATAGTAATATCTGATCTCGATATGCTTCAACCTTGCATAGACCATGGGGTTCTCTGATGACTTCATGCAACTTTGTTTGTCACACCAAATGTAGGTTTCCTTCAGTCCAAGACCAAATAACCCAGACAACATTTCTCAAAGCCACACTACTACTGCACATGTTGCCAAATACTTAGCCTCAGCCATACTGAGTGCCACACATGACTGCTTCATGCATCCGACGAAGCCTCTTACTCCTTACTGTAGTACCCGACTCCCTCTAGAACTAACCGTCCAACTCCCTCTCAAGTATTGAATATCAATTGAATATTCAACTTGCTGACTTCATCACTTTTCCTCCAAAACAGGTATCTTCATCCTCTTCTTGTAGGTATTACCTACAAGTCAAATTCAGTACAATAGTCTGCAATTTTTGAAGCCACACTACTTCACGACTTGTTGCACATGCTACCACATACTCATCTTCAGTCATACTGAGCACCGCACATGACTACTTCTTGCATTTGATAGAGCCTCCTTCTCCTTAATGTAGTACCCATCTCCCTCTAGAGATGATTGTATGGCTCCCTCTCAAGCACCAAATATCAAATGAATCTTCAGCATGTTGACTTCATCACTTGTCCTCCAGAACAAATCATGTCATCCTCTTCTTGTAGGTATTACCGACAAGTCAAATTCAGTCCAATATTCAGCAATTTTTTAAGCCACATTGCTTTGCGACTTGCTACACATGTTGTCAAATACTCTTCCTTAGCCGAATTCAGTGCTACACACAACTGCTTCATGTTGCTCCATCAAACCATATTGGAGCCTAGACTGAAGCAATATGTCAAAGTACTCTTCTGATTAGGAATATTTTCATCCCAATCTGAATCTGAATGTCCATATAACCCGAATGCATGGTATTTCACATACCTGAGACCATAATCCAATGTACCCTTGAGGTAACTCATCACATGTTTTGTTGCAACCAAATGAACCTACCTAGAATGCTCCATATATTGACTCAGGGTGTTCACAACAAAACATATATCTGGTCTTGTGTTCGTCAAGTTCATCAACGAACCCACCATCTCTCTGTATAAATTAGCATCCACAGTATTTGAAGTCATATCCTACAACAACTTCATATTTGATACCATAGGTGTAGCCATTGCCTTGTAATCCAACATCCTGAACCTTTTCAGGATTTCTATTGTATACTTCCCTTTATTCAGAAAGATCCCATCATGTCTCTGCCATACCTCAAGACCCAAAAAGTAATGCATCATCCCGAGATATTTCATCTCAAAATGAGCATCCAATTTTTATCTTACACTCTGAGATGAGATTTTCCACACCTGTTAGAAATAGGCCATCCACATACAACAATATTATTACCGGACCATCATCCACAACCTTAAAGTAAAGGTTAGTATTTGCACTGCTCTTTGTAAATCCTAAGATCATCGGAAAATTGTTGATCATGACATACCATGCTTTGGTTGCCTACTTTAATCCATATAAATCCTTCTTCAATATTCACATTGAGTGTCTTGCATTTGTCATGTACTCAACGAAGTGTTCTGTGACTACAAGGACCATTCTTCCTGATCAAGTTGCCATCTGTGTCACAGGAATAATTTCAATCCTTCCAGATGTTGAAATCCACACACTTTGAGTCTTATGTCCTTAGAAGACTATGATAGGGCCATCGTCCATTGGTCAAATTACCATGACCAATCTCGGGAGAATTTCATCCCAATGATGAAACATTAACACTTAATAATAACTTCTGAAATTACATAAAATATCAACACTCCCTCTCAATGAGGAAGGTATTATATCTGGCACAGACTCTAACATTGTCGCCATCCACACGAGATCATGACCATTAACTGTCGAACACATGAATCTATACATCATAAGAAATCCATAGTGACTTCACAGCATGCATCCAGGGTCGGTGGTTATCTCTCTAATAGCTACAGCATGTCATCATGAGACTATCCAATTTCCCGCAGAAAACATTTGAATCCATCACTCCCTTTGAGGCTATAAAATCTTCAGAGTCATCTGCTCCCCCTGCATGTGTTGACCTCCTCTTCTTCTTCATTACATGGATGTGTACAACTCTATGTCTGGATAGTCTTGCTTCATGTTGCTTCCTGCGATTGTCATTATGTCTCCTTCTCATAGCTATTACCCGTGACATGCCCTAAACCAGAAACAAGAACAACAAAAAACATCTCTTAGAGGAGATCAATTTATATTGTGCACAACTATATACAGTGACCCTTGAAATGATACATCTTCTACTAACACAAATCCATCATATACTCGATGTCATACATCTAACCATGTTGATTTTCTAGTGTTAAATTAGAGAAGAACAATTTTCCACAAGTGGTAATTACTTCCAATGATATTACTTTACTAAACTCTAGAACATCACTAAATAATTACACTCAGAAAATTTCAATTTCTTAGAAACTTCGATCTCTTCCTTAAATCACTTCCCACATGTGTGAGAGAAAAATATGTGCGTCTATTGTTGTGTCTTTTTCTAGTAATATTAAATTGATCTAGAAAGACACGTCTCTTTGAAAATTTAATTTAATTTTCTTTCTTATAGTAAATATGTAGTGCATTCCTCATATTTAGGTAAATAGACATTTTTACCAGAAATTACTACCCACCATAATTTATGCAACTCTTTCTATAATTTAGGTAGGAGTAAAAAGTAAATATTTTGTACATAGAGATTGCAACAACCCCATAAATTTAACACTCCTAAGACTTTACTCTCATTTTCCCGGGCCCTCCTATGAGGGAGTCAAGCCTAGTCTTGCTCTTATACCATGTTGAAATTTCATAAGAGATGATATTGTATGTGAATGAATATATTATTACAATGATGTGTGTTCTATATATAAATAACATATGATGACCATGGTGACCATCCATGAAGAGATGTGTCTCTTGGGTAATAAATATATTTATACTTTATATTATATTATACATATAATATAAATATACTTGATGTTTATACTTTATACTTTATTATATATATTTATACATTATATCATAAATATATTATTACATTAATAATATCATAATTAATAATCATATTATTAATTATAAATCTAGTTGAATGTCTTTCCAATGTTGCTCAAACATCAACAAAAATATCCTTCATTTTATATAAAGGTATATCATGGACGAGAGAGTGGGTCATTGACAAACACTACATTATCATGGATGCGTGATTTATTTTCCAAACATGGAGAGTGTATGTCAGATAGAGACACGATACATATTCCAGATAATTTCTCAAGGAGGAAAATCTACAACTTGTACAAAGGATATGTTGAAGTTGTTGAATGAAATGGTAATTTTATTACATATGCATATTTTACAAGAATATGGAATAAACAATTCAACAATGTTTGTATTCCTAATAAGTCAAGGATGGGGATTTGTAGTATATGTGCTACTCTTAAGTCAAGAAGAGATAAATCTGAAGGGGCGAAAATAGGTATGCATTTACTATTTTGTTTTTTCTAATTGGATAGTTATCAACTATGAAAACATATGATCAATATTTTCATTTTCTGTCATGTGTAGATTCCATAGTCAAAGCACTTCAAGAACATTGGAATCAACAATCAATTCAAAGGAAAAAGTTGTACAAACATCGGAAGAAGTGTTATGATCCTCCAAACAAATATTTAGGTATGATAATTGATGGCATGGACCAGAAGAAAACGCTTCTACCACATTTTGTTCGTACACCAAATAAATTACAGGAAGAGAATTTTATTCAGTTTCACTTGGTTGGTTGTATGGTTTTCGATGGAAAAATGTGTCCAAGGGTTTACTTCACAGCTTCAAATATTCATAATGATGCAAATCTAACCATCCATAATTCATCATGTGCACACTCACTAGTCTGGAAAGATTCATCAAGTTCTCTATATATAGTTGGACAACACAAGTCATGAAAATAAAAATCAAACTGTGTTTGAATATCTAAGCATGCTTGTTGAACTGGGAATATTTCAAAAGGTGAAAGTTGGTTTCATTTCTATTGGACACACTGATGATCATATTGATCAAATGTTCAGTCATTTTTTAGTAACATTGAATAGGGAAAATGTTGGAATCCTACCATCATTGATTGAATGTATTAAGAAAGCATACATTCCGGCGCATGTTTTTCATATATTAGAATAAATTGTTGACATGTGAAGATTTATTCAGGGATCGCATCGTGAAGAAAATTGTATTGAGCAACTTAATGACATTAGCTTCCAACATCAATTTTGTTTCAAAATAGTTGATGGGAAAACACTTATATGGGGAAAGCAGTATTCAACTACTACAGAATAGGGTCCTTCATCAGATTTATCATTTTTGAAGTTCATTTTAGATAGTCCAATATTTGCATCAAAGTTATTATTTTTACAATTAGTTGTTGAAATCCATAATGCACAGAGGCGTAATAGAGATGTAGATTATTCTGAATTCCTGGAAGAAATAAAAAATTCCACTAAGGATGCATATGAGTACTTTGATGTTGTTGATTCTATTTAGTGGGATTCTTTTTTCAATAGTCAAAGTGACATAATTTCAAGATCAACAAATGAAGATATATTGTTGAAGACTCCATTTCACTGGCCACAAAATATGTCAAATGAATCTGAAGAAACAAACATTGTTAAACAAAAATAATCTCAAGGTGTTATTGAGTTTACACAAGCAGAGGAAAGAGAAATGTATATTGGTTCGTGAAGGTCATGTGCACAACGTGAAGCCATAGAATACCTTTACAGGGGTTCAGTACAAGATATTAAGGAGGGTAGCATGATTGCAGTCTTAGTGATTGAAGATTCACATGGTTATCCATTCTGGATTTCAAATGTTATATGTATTGAAAAATAAAATGATGATGTTATTGCAGTTGAAGTGCATTGGTATGCAACAAGTACACACCCATTCAATGGTGTGTACAAGCCAGAGATGGTGGTTTAGAAACATGTCGATAGAAAGAGGAAAAGAAAGGGTCAAAATAAAACTCGTTGCCACACTGACCTCTTAAAATTAGATGACGTTGACATACTTGTTTATGACTTCAATTTGAAAAAGAGAGGAACTCTTCGCTCCAAGACAATAGAGATTATCAAGAGGTTGTTACCACAAGAAATAAATGCAAGTTGGGAGTCTGTTGAACCTAGTCATAGATCTAAAAAACTTTTGACATCTGAAATGTTGGGCATGCATGTAGACTCAGATGGTGCATTCATCGAAAATAGAGAAGAGTATGGATCATATACAACTTCATCCAATCATTCATCTAAAGACAATGTACACTCTGATGTTATTTCAAAATCCATGAGTCAATCTGAATAAGCATATGAAACATTTTATGTATTTTTTATACATATGATGTTTGTATGGTAACTAGAAATGAGCATTGAACTTACATATGATCTTACATGAAGTTATGAATCATTTTTATGTTTTATGAATTACGTGTTTTGATTATGGAGAATATAATAAAATTTCTTAGCTCATATGTTTTAAATATGGACAATATAACAATACTTTTAAGAAATAATTTATGATTCATTCAATGTAACTTGTTTTTACTTTTTTGTTAAAAGTAAAAAAATATTAAAAAGTGATGTTGAATTTTTAAAGTATATTGTGATATTTTGATGGCATTGTGTATTACCTTATGCTTTGACTGATAAAGTAAGATTTAAAAAGGCATCATTCAAGGGTTGATTTTATGATTTTGTTTACAGTAATGATGAGTTCTTTTACCACTTTATAAAAATATGTCATTTGCATACCCCAATTTTAGAATGGTTGTTACTGGTAGCAGTACTTTTCAATTTGATGGTTGATTTTGAGGTTTTGGTTTTAATGGTACCAACTACTAAAAATACGATTTACAATTATCTAAAATTTTAATGTTTTGAAAAAACAATCATAACACCTATTTTTTAGGTGTTGATTTTAAGGTTTTTACGAGCTATTGTCTGAGTTTTGAAGGCCATGTTTGAAAAATGTTGTAATTTTGACCCGATTTAAAAAAATAGTGCTACCGGTAGCACCACTTTTTGATTTGGGGGTTAATTTTGTTTTTTTATGCAAAAATATGGGTTTTTTGGGCCAAAGTTCTCGTTTTGAGGTCACAGTTATCGTTAAGTCAGTAAATTTGTTTTCAAGCATAAATATAATAGAGAATCCCAGTATATTACCTCTAGACCAAACCCCAATTGTACATATTGTTTATAGGCTGGTGAGCAAGGATATTATAGGACAGAGTAGTGTTGTGAGTGGGAAATCCCTCTACGAACTAGCACTTAGGGTTTTATCATGCATGTAGAAAAGACCTAAAGATTCCTACTTTTTACCGTCATCCTAGACCTAATCCCCATTATTCTTAAGCAAATACGTAGTTAAGAAGATCAAGTGAACATACCTTATTTCTGGTGTTTGATATCGATCTCTCTTCACGCTTGGTCTCTCTTTGACTACAACTCTCCTCCCAAGGCTGACCTACATTCACAAAAGACAAACAAAGAACTCCACATGCATTTGATCTACAAATTAATGGGTTAGAGATTTAATCAACATGTATGCAATAAACAATGAAAACCTCATATGGTGGGACGGGAAAAGTACTTCTTTATTATTAACTTCACTAAAGCAATTTACAATGATGAAGTCGGTCACTGTTCCACAAACCTGGTCCTGGGCTCCTCTTCAACTATCCTCTAACTGATTTTCTCTATACTTCTCTTTGCACAAAGATGGATAAAGGTTGGGACAAGGGTAATGCTCAATTGGGTATAGTCTCTTTACTATGATTTTCCTCTTTCAAATGGGACCCCTACTCCTTCTTTTATAGGCTAGAAGGAGCGAGGTATTTGGTCGAATGACTGGCCATGCATGGTCGAAAGGTTTAGTTAACTTGCCCAAAGTTGTGTGTTTCGACAACAAATTTCCTTTTTTCGTGATTTTGTAGGTACACGCGGGTTGTATTGGGGCAGCTAGCATGTACACGCGTGCAATATTGGAGCAGGGTGTGTGGGCCTTTATAAAGAGGCTTTTTTAAGAAGAGTTGTTCAGTGGTGTTTTGGCAAAGAAGGAATCTAAGATGGCCTGATACCAGGTAAGTATGTCTGGTGAAAATTAGGGTTATAACAGATGCCCCCTAATGTGTGAGGTCAGAAGAGCATTTGATGGACGAAATGCATTATCAATCTTTATCAATGTACCAAACTAGTGAGCCCAGGGACCAGAATTCAGGAGGTGCCATCTGCAAAATAAAAATTGTCTCTCTGAGGCGGGTATACCCATGCTCGGGATGAAATAAAATCATGGCTACCAATCAAATACACTGTAGATCCATGTCATATAATTGTATAAAGTGTAGCCGTGAGAAATACACAGTGGATCTACATCTCAAAATCAAAAAGATATACCTATATACTATCCATCTTCTAGAAGTTGATAAGGCCTGATGGCTGGAGATGAGGTCTTCAAAGCTCGAGCAACAACTTCAAAATATTCAAATCTCGGGTAGAAGTGTAATATGAGTGTATGACTTCACTACCCAGAGGTCTTTGATGGCTCGTCGGTCATGGACTAGAGAATCTTGATGATCAGACTAAAGGCTTCATTGATTTCGAACAAAGACTTGATTGGAATTTCGGGATGGATGAGCATGAGGACAAGAGACAAACTGTATAGGGGTTGACTTAGGCTTGGAAAAACTTCCCTTGGACAATAGCATGACAAATGATGAGACTCAGGAAGCATGGCATTAACATAAGTTCATGAGGCAGGAGGCAACGCAAACTCTCTATATGTCTGGAGGAATAACCAAATGAAGGAGGACATAGCTCAATGTAGCGGGAATAGCTTCCTAAGGTCATATTAAATCCTAGGGCTTGACGAACAAACGGAAGGATGTTCTTTATCCAAGGGCGACTCATTGTGCTGCCAATACAAAGAAAATACTTTTCCCTTCCTCTTTTTGGGGTATATTTGCTTTTTTTGTCTTTTTCAATAATTTTGGAAAAAGAATAAAAGAATGTTACCTTACAAAGGAGGAAGGAGTGTCACAAACATACGATATCAAGGCGCATAGACAAGACTTATGTTCAAAGTAAGGACACTCAAGAAAAATCCCTCCTGGGGCCAAAGATGTCAAGACGCAGAGGTGAAGTGCTACAGGGCTTGCGTATAAGGCATGCTTCAGATGGTTCATTTGAGAGAAAAATGGAGCCGGAATTAGACCAAAGATGTAGGTATGAAAATGTGATTAATAAGACACACAATGGTAACGTCCTTCGATGTAAGTTTTACGAGCCTGGAGAAGGTAATCTTGGCGGTTTTTCATATTTAAAGAGTCTGAAAAAATGTAAAAGGAGACTCCAATGGGGTACCTTTTTCGAAGGTAGTCTAGTCGGTTTGAAAAAGGGGTAAACTAGCACCGACAAGACATCTATTCAAAACCATTTTAACGAGTGTGATAAAGACAATATCACTTGGCAATTTTTTCATTTTTAAGGAGTCTGAAAAAAGCTTAAATATGGACTCTATCAGGAATGTTCTTCTGGACCATTTTAACGAGTCTGAAAGAATAAGATCACTCAGTGATCTTTTCAATTTTAGGGAGTCTGAAAAGAGCTTAACTATGGACTCTGTGGGGGTTCCCTTTTTGTAAATTTAGACCCTCGGGCCCGAAAAAGGGTTAAAATTATACCTGAGGGTACTCTTCTAGAGAACCGAGACTCCTAGAGTATACCTTTGATCATACAGTTGACCATCTGGACCGAAAAAGGGGTAAACTACCGCCAGATAGACGTGCCTTCAAATTTCAGTTTAACGAGTGTGAAAGACAACAAGATCGCTAGACAATCTTTTCACATTTAGAGGGTCTGAAAATATCTTAAAAGAAGACCCGTAGGGGGCTATGACTCATATATGAAACTGGTTTGGGTAGAGCCTACTGCTAGGCTCAGACCACGAGTCTCTTCGATAGTCAACTTGAGAAGTCTCCCATAAGGGAAGAAAACACAAACCACAGTGTAAGTCCTCCCATGGTATAGAATCTGTAGTCATGGATTCAAGGATAGCCTCATCTGAAGGCAATTCAAAATCTGAGAAATCATGCAAGCGAGGGTCGACAATCCCAAAGGCTGAAGTAAACTGACCATATTCCATATGATGATGGAGGATCTGGCCATGACTGGTGGAGTCTATCAATGAAGAATCACAAGCATGAGGGCTTGAGGATCTACAAACAACGAGATCAGACTCAGAAGGAGGCTTAAGATTACTTGGACCAAGAGTGGAAAGCAAGGGCTCCCATGCCCCCACTGGGTGAAACAAAGGATCAATTGTTGAGACCAAGTCTTGGGAAGGAAAATATGATTGCAGAGGTTTTTTCTCAGAAGCAATTGAACATCGAGGATAAGATGCCACATAATTAACCCATGGTGGGGTAGAACCTATATGAACACTAGGAACATATAAAGGGGTAGTCTGAAATAATGTCGAATTAGGATGGTGATTATCAGATGTCAGCTGGTCAATAGTGACAATGTTTCCATTATGAGGGAAATGCATTACTCGAAAAAGCGTAGACACCACAGCGTTCATAGCATATACATAATCATGCACGAGAAGCATATTGAAATCTAATGGGCCTTGCACCACTATAACGTCAACAAGGACAGTCTTCCCACCTAACGAGATAGGAAACTATGGAAGAACCCCCAAATATTCACTAGGACGTCTATCAAAAGCCAACAGCTCATGTGAAGTAGACACAAGCTTGGGAGATCCCAAGACTTTCCAAACTGAGGACGATAAAATACTTATAGAGGCTCCTTCATCCACAATACATCGATAATTTTTTGTTGAATTAACTTCAACCCTTATTTGAAAGGGTGTGGAGGAAAGAAGACGAGGCTCAACAAGGTCATTCCAATAAAAGGAAACCATCCTAGGGCTTGGAGGGGGTGTGCTTGAAATGAGTAGAATGCCCCCTTGTTCTGAAAGTATTTAACTGGAAACGCTAAAAACATATTCGGTAGAAACATCACTCCCTAATAGAAGAGTGGGATCAGCCGAAGACTGCATCGATGTGACCATTTTGGTAGACTCGACACTCTTCAAGAGAAGAGTGGGATCAGCTGAAGACTGCGTCGGCGTGACCACTTTCTTAACCAAAGGTTGAATAGGCTGAGAGACTACAAGTCTTAAAGGCACCTCACCCCTCAAAGAGGAGTGGGATCAGCCGATGACTACATCGACATGACCACTTTCTCAACCATTGGTTGAATAGGCTAAGAGACTACAAGGTCTAAAGGCACCTCACCCCTCAAAAGAGGAGTGGGATCAACCGATGACTGCATCGACATGACCACTTTCTCAACCAAAGGTTGAATAGGCTAAGAGACTACAAGATCTAAAGGCACCTCACCCCTTAAAAGAGGAGTGGGATCGGTCGATGACTGCATCGGCATGACCACTTTTGCAACCAATGGATGAATAGACTGTGAGGAAACCTCACAAGACTCGGAATCAAAAGAGCTTGTAGATAGGGACCACAATCTTTGTACCTCTGGAAGGCTAGGGCATAAATGAGTAAGGTGATCTCCCTTGCAAAGCTTACAAGGAACTTAGGATTACGTCCTATCTGTCTAGGTTTCTCAATAGAATCAATGCCCCCAACATGACTGGCAGTGGTTGGTTTCACATCTCCAACATGACTTGTAGAGGTTGGTGATGGGTCGATAACATGACTCGCAGAGGCTACAAACCTATTGCTAGTATGACTAGCAGGGACTGGACTTTTTCCCCCAGCATGACTTGCAGAGGGTGGGTGCTTGCCCCCATCATAAATTGCAGAGGTTGGGTGCTGATATTCAAAGTGACTTGCAGTGGTTGTCGACCTATCTCCAACATGACTCATAGAGGTTGGTGATTTCTTCTTCCTATTCTTCCTCTTTCTATTTCGCTTAGACTTCCAGTTACTAGTAATTGTACTTTCACCAGAGGCGAGAGAAGGAGGAGGAGAAGACTTTGTTGATGAAGAAACATCAATAGGGTGCCCATGACTTAAGGTGCTTAACTGAGAAGTGTCAAGAGCATTCAGGACATTTGGAATGGTACCCAACCAAACCAGTAATACCACATTCAACCCAGGAATGTACAAAGTGGCCATCAAAGGGACACCAACATTTCTGAAGAAGGGAAAAGCATAAGAATCCCCTTGTGAAGGGGTTCCTCGGTTGGTATCATCGAGAACTTTAGCCATGAATATATTATGCACAAGTTCTCCCCTTACGGGATCGTTCAAGTCCGTAAAAGTCTCACACACTGACTCTAGCGAATTAGTGTTATCAAAACAATGCCTATAAAGAGGAGGCTCCGCGTTTCTAAGAGGAAGACCAAAACGTCCTCACGACCGACGGAGTGGGTGGTCTACCACCCTAGGTCAGAGACCCAAATCCACGACTGACTAACTCACTATGGAAACCTAGGGAGCACAGAGCACACACTAAAAGTTCCTAAAAGAAAATCAAGCAAACGACTAACTAGTTGGAAGAACAATTACACTGACCAACACTAGAGAAACTTACCGGTGCAAGTGCAACTCGAATACGGAAGCACCCTCCGGGTATACTCTGCAAAGCATGGCCCAATGTCTTCCCTAGGTACTGTGGTATACCCTCGCGGTCACCTGTGTAATTCCCTAAAATAAAGGAAACTAGGTTGCCAGCTCGTGAACAATCACCAGGTGGGTACAATCGACAGTCAGGTGGACCGCAATGAGAAGGGTATCAAGCCCGAAACCTATCAAGGGTATCGAAAGCAAGTGTTCTGGAAGACAACTGAGGACCTTGAATGGATTCGAGACCCATGAAGCTATATGGTAAATGCGATCAATGGAATCCCAAGACAAGTCCTCTATATGCGTTCCCCACTACGCTTGGTCCGGCTTTGGAGGGGTTATCTCCGCTACCTTTCCTCACGTGACCTCGTGATTAGACCCTATGTTAGAGGGGGGTCCTAGATAATTTCCATGTTACTAGACTTCTACACTCCTCATCATAGACTCATATGTTTGTTTTATAGCCTTGAAGAGTTTCCTCTCCAACCTAAATCAAGGCTCTAGCCTAATCTAGTTGATGGACCCTACAAACATAAAGTATAGTAAATTTTAATTACCGTTCTTTTTACTGGATTGATTTACTCAAAAAGGGTACGGTAGTGCAACTGATGTTGTTAAGACTCTTGCGAAAAATTATGAAACTTATATGAACACTGGCAAAGAATGATTATATTTCTTATTTTATTTTTTTTGAAATGCTTTTAAAATTAGAAGAAAACACAACGCTATGCTAATTTCTTTTTCTTTTTCAAATAACAATGCAGAGAAAATGCCAGGAAAGAAAGAGATCTAACAAACTAAGTTTTTTTTTTTATATTTTCTTCCAATCAAAGAAGAAATAACAAAATATTCTAAAAGAAATTAATGAATGCATGATTCATGGCCCCTCATCTTTCTTAAAATTTCAAGCTAAAAATAAGTTTAAAAAGCTAGGAAACACAAGAAATATTCTAAATGAAAAAGCAAGCTATAATAGAGTCCAAACCTAGGCTAAGTTGTTATGATAGAGACCAAGAACCCTGAGAGATATAACTCTTGACAAGGAAAAGGATGATTGCCTCTCCTTAAACAAAAATTTTCTCAATAGGAACATTGCTGACAGTTCAACAGCCAGTGTGTGCATGCGATTTGTGTAAGGTCAAAGTGCATGTACACGCATGCAGACCTTATGCAAGTTGCGTGTACCTATGTAACTCTTAGAAAAATGAAAAGACAAGCAATCAAGCACTGGAAGAGACTACTGGTATTGAAAACCAGAATCTCTCGAAGACTCAAAAACTTACTTTGACAAAAAAAAAAAATTGAAGGAAAATTTCATAGAACAAAACCAATCTGAGGTGAAACCTAAGCTACAAACTGCAAAAAACAGAGACTAGAATGAGTTCCAGAAAACCCCTGAGAAGGATCACTTATGACAGGGGAGAGGATAATTGCCTCTCTAATAAAAAAATTCTGAACCTAGCCACGCTACTATTACTTCATCTACTAGCGTGTCCACGTGGGCTGTGTGAAGATTGGGTGTGTGTACACATATGCAGGCCTTATATAGGCCGTGTGTACCTCTGTGACTTCCCAAAAATAAAATGCAGCCAAGCAAATAAAGCAGGGAGTGCTGGTATGGAAGACCAGAATCCCTGCTAGCTCAGACTTTTGCAGAAACTCTAAAAACAAGTAATGAAACCAATTTTTAAAAATACCCAAGAAAAAATATTCCCAGAAACCCTAGAGATCCCTAGTATGGTCGCCAATTATATTGTGAGTGGGAAATCCCTCTACAGACTAGCACTTAGGGTTTTATCATGCATGCAGAAAAGACCTAAAGATTCCTACTTTTTACCATCATCTCGGACCTAATCCCCATTATTCTTAAGAAAATACGTAGTTAAGAAGATCAAGTGAACATACCTTATTTCCGGCATTTGATATCGTTCTCTCTTCACGCTTGGTCTCTCTTTGACTTCAAATCTCCTCCCAAGGCTGACCTACATTCACAAAAGAAAAACAAAGAACTCTGCATGCATTTGATCTACAGATTAATGTGTTAGAGATTTAATCAACATGTACACAATAAACAATGAAAACCTCATATGGTGGGACGGGAAAAGTACTTCTTTATTATTAACTTCACTAAAGCAACTTACAATGATGAAGTCGGCCACTGCTCCATGAACCTGGTCCTGGGCTCCTCTTCAATTGTCCTCCAACTGCTTTTCTCTATACTTCTCTTTGCACAAGGATGGCTAAAGGTTGGGACAAGGGGAATGCTCAATTGGGATAGTCTCTTTACTATGATTTTCCTCTTTCAAATGGGACCCCTACCCCTTCTTTTATAGGCTAGAAGGAGCTAGGTATTTGGTCGAATGACCGGCCATGCATGGCCAAAAGGTTTAGTTAACTTGCCCAAAGTTGTGTGTTCCGTCAGAAACTTTCCTTTTTTCGTGCTTTTGTAGGTACACGTGGGTTGTATTGGGGCAGCTATCATGTACACGCGTGCAGTAATGGAGCAGGGCGTGTGGGCCTTTATAAAGGGGTTTTTTTAAGAAGAGTTGTTCAGTGGTGTTTTGGCAAAGAAGGAATTTGAGATGGCCCGATGCCAGGTAAGTATGTCTGGTGCAAATTAGGGTTATAACAAGTAGCTATGTGACTATTATGTTGGAAAGCATGGATTAGCTAAAAGGTCAGCGTGCCTATTATTGTAATATGTAAACACTCATTTTTTAGTAAAGTACGTCATTGTTTCTGACCTTCCACACAAAAGAGATGGGAGACTAAACTCCATTGGGATGGGAAAGGGGGCTAAGAGTCTAAGAAGGGGCTAAGGTTGAGGGATTAATCCCAAAGGAATATTATATTATTATTCCTAAAGTCTAAAGTATGGATATAAATTTATAATATCCTAAGTTCATGGGGGAAGGGAACGAATTACAAGTGGGAAAAGGGAGTCCCTAGGGTTCCATGTGTCTTAAAGGACACATGAATATATATATATATATATGTATATATATATATATATGGGGATATAGTGTAGTTCCCCATCTTCTGGCTATTATTTCATTCATGGTTCTTACCATTTCTTCAATCATCCATGCTACCATCTGTACTGGTACCTAATTCTGTTGCAGGTTGAAGAGTCGGGTTGTCAGGCCCATGGTCGAAGAAGTGGGTTGTCAAGCCCGTAGGTATTTCACTCCTGGTGAAATATTTGGTGTGTGGAGGAAGTGGGTTGTTAGGCCCGTGAGCATACATTTGAGGTGAGAAAACTATTGGGAATTACTTCCCAAGGTGCAAAGTTGCAACTACAGGGCTCTGAGACTCCATGCTCGGCTTTTTATTGAAGCCCCGGAAGGGAAATGGGGCAACTGAGGGACTATTAAGCAAAGAAGGGGCACACTTCCTGGGATGGGACAGACATGTGCAGAATGAGATACTGTAGGATGGTTTCAAGGTAGGCACATGATTATGATAATTTTTGTTTTATCTCAGACCTTAGACTGGCTTAGAACTTCCTTTGCCCAGGTAGATTTTAGCCCCATCTCGGGGGTGACCCACTGTTGAGACTATGAGCAGTGTGGTCAATGGTTGGGAGGAACATGGAAGGTCTACACATAATTGGTGTTTAATTCACTAAAGATAAGTGTCTTTATGTGTTTTTTCAAATGCTTTGTTCTGAATTATGATGTTCTGTTATGGAATTTCTATTGTTTATATGTATAAATTATTATTGTTCTATGTTGTTATTATTCCTCTTAACTCTGTTCATATGAAAAATGTTGCAGTATATTTAATGGTATCAGAGTGGTAAGAGAGAGAGAGAGAGAGAGAGAGATTTGTGTGGCATGGCCCAGCCTGGGTGGTTGGGTACGTTACAAAGCGGTATGAGAGAGATTTTCTTTGAGTTTTTGGTGAGGGGTACATCACACCCACAACATATTTAACTCAATTATACATGGTAATAAATAAATTACACAAGAAGACACTTATATTTTGTAAATAAAACACCAATTTCATGCAGACCCTCAAACTTTCCTCCCAAGCATAGACTTTGCTACTCATAAATTCTCAGCAACAAGTCACCCCCGAGTTGAATCTAGAAACTCCACCATGGAAATATTCCTAAGCCAAACAAAGGTCCAACAATAGCATAAATTCTTAGACTACGGTTCCATCTCTAGCAATCAACCTACAACCTCTCATTCCCCATATCCTATCCCACCCCAAGAAGTGTGCCCCTTCACTTCTCAAGAACCCTTTGGCTTCTTCACTTCCCTTTCAGTGCTTCAACAACAAGATGGACAGGAAGTCTTAGAGCTCTATAGTTGTAGTATGGCATGCAAGGAACAATTCTCAATAGTTCTCTCACCTGGAGAGAATTCTTAAACAACCCGCTTCTTAAAAATGCACACAGGCCTGACAACCCACTTATTCAACTCAATTTACCTAGGTTTACTGGTTACAAATAGCTTCCCAAGTTCAAGTATGGATGATGGATGGCAGAGTGTACATATTATCAAAGTGAGTGAGTGAATAATGAGAGTTAATGGAAGAATAATGGGGAAAATACACTATTTTTGTACTTTATATATGCATGTTCCCAACTTGACACTTGTCATGTTGGGAACTACATTGTCCCCACTTGGTGATACGTTCCCCTTCCTTCTGAATTAGGGACTTAGGATAAAAGTATCACATAATTAGACTTTTTAGGAAATATTATTATAATATTTCCTTCTCTTAGCCCCTCTTCTTAGACCCTTATCCCCCTTTCCCTTCTAGTGGATTTTTATCCCCCCATACGCTTTTGATTGGTTGGTCTGCTACAGTGATGTATTTTTATTAATATTCAAGTGTGATTACATATTACAAAAATAGGCTCATTGTCATTTTTGCATCTGCCTCTCCAACCTAATAACCACACAGGTACTTTGGCATACAAAGGCATTATGGCCCAAAATATCATGGCTCACCAGCCTATATGTACAATTACAATTTAGGGTTTGGTCTAGGGGTATTACAACAACCATGGTGGAATCATTATTCTTTTATTTATATTTCCACTCATGTCGTTGTCTGAATCTGATTCTAGGTTTTCATTGTCAAATTTATGCTCTGATCCGGGAGGAGTAGGACCAGGAGGTGTGGGAGGAATATAATATAAGGGTACGGGTACAACCTGTAGAACATTTTCAATCATACCTTCCACTGATTCAACAAGAACGTTATTTTGATTTTGAGGACATCTTAAGTGGGTCACTCCCCTCCTAGGGAGTGTTGAAGTTGTAGGTACTTGGCCAAGTAACTTGGTGTAAGCATGAGTAATAAGACAAGTTTCAACAAACTCATTTGGGATGGGATACCAAGCTTCAGGTTGAGTTTCAGGATTGCCAGTAATACTTGAAAATGTCGTATTTGTGTCTTCAAAGGTAATGCCATGTTCAGAAGTATGAGAGAAAAGAGTTTGAACAAGGATATTTTCATAGGACTAGCTAATCATTTGTTTTGATTTTAAGTGAGCCATAGAAATTTAGGCCCTCCATATAGTGCCAATTATGTTGATGGGGAGGAAATTCCCTACAAAAGTAATGGGCACTCCCTGATATGCGGTCCCAATTAGATTATGCACCGTTTGGTTTAGGAGGCCCATTTGGATTCTGGTCTGGCTGTCATTACTGGTTATGAGAGTGAATGGTTGGATGGTTATGCAAATGCAGATGTAGATGAAGACTATCTAAAACCACAAATAAATCTAATATACTCTATCATATCTTATCCTAACTAGGAGAAAATTAATCGTAAATAAATGAATTGAAATGAAACCAAACTCTGCAAACACTTCAATCGGATAGTTGTTATGAATATGAAAAGATAAATACCATATGCATACGAATGTATAACTAGAACATTCTAAGACATATTGTCACATACATTAAGAAATCATATGCTTAGGACATAAAAATAAGAAATAATAACACAGTTGTTAGAAAAATAACAATTTCTTTGAGAATAGACTTTAGGCAATAGTATATCCTTACATCACATGTAAACAATGATATGATGAAAAATAGTCGATGACGAACCACCATTTACAAACAGTTGTTCTCTCTGTCAAAATTGGCCATGAGGGCTTCTCAATATTAATTTACACAGTATTTTCTCTTAAAATAGTTTCTTGAGTATACAGAATGCTTGAAGAGCCCCTACAAAATGGGCTTCTTCCTTTATTTATACAACTATTACTAACTCTCGAAAATAAATTCTTGAATTCCTCAAGAAGTGGCTAAAAAATGGTTTAGCTTCCCCCCACTAACTATTGACATTTGTGAGATTGGGGATGAAACTGAGGGTAGTTGGGAAAAAGACGAAATAGAATGCAATTGTCAGCAAATTTGAATTTGTTGTTTCTTCTTATTCATGGAATATTGTCCCCAATGTAAGTTGTCCACATTTCCAATTGGTCATAGAGATATATGATCTCGTGGTAAGACAGTTCCTCAAGAGCTGCTTTGTGCATGGTTGTGTTGTCGTTGAGAGTCTGCATGTCTTTTTCTAAGGTAGCCATGAATTCATGGATCATGGTGTGGACTTTGGTAGGTTGTATAAGAAGTTTACCTATTCAGTTTATTGTCACCTTTGTGGAAGATTCGGTTATATCTCACTTGAGACTTGTGCTCTGCTGGATTTTCTCGAGAATTTATTCCATCATGAGGGTATTTTCGAGCTCTTCTAGGGGATGGAGATGACACTTATGTATTAAAACTTGTGCTGCTTTGTGTAGTTGTGAACATATTTCTATGGAGTTAGTCATCTCTTTGTCTGCTCTCTACCCATCTTATTGATAGTGGTCCATTGAAGCGTAATCAATATTCCTTTCTATGTTGGAGGGGCGATGAAGCTCGATCGACGCAGATGGGTTCTCGATGATCCATTTATCAATATCGCCTAGAACTTCCTGAATGGTGATGAACCAGATGTTATTTTCCTACACTTGGCTATGTTGCTCTATAATTTTGGTTTCCATATGTTGAAAGAGGTGTAGGTGGGTATAAATGTTTGTGATGGATTCCTCTAGTTATGCCCTAACTTTCTCTATGCTTGCCTTAAAATCCTTTAGCCTACCTTCATCTATTCTTACTTCTTAGAGTTGTTCCTCTAGATCCTTGATCCTAGCATCATTTTCTTGGTTATGGAGGTATGAGTTCTTAATGTTATGTTTTGTTGTCATGGTGAAGGAAGTGTCAGTAGAGGCTATAGAAAGTGGATCATTGAAAACATTTTATGTCACTAGGGTTTCTGTGAGGATGGAAAATGGGTTCCCCCTATGACTGAAACCTTTCAGACTTGTTATTGCAGGATGCGGCGAGTTGTGTTATCATACTTAAAAAAATTTAGGTTTGGCACTCTGCTTGATTTATATGGAGTGTGAAGTCCTAGATCCAACCCGCCAAATTGAGTATGATTGTTGGTAACCCTCGTTTATATCTCTAGAATGTCGGTATCCATCGATGATGCATCATTGTTCCTAGATTCTTCATATTTCTTGTGTTTCTCCTCCTCTATTGCCTTGTCTACAACCTTATTTGTTGCTTTTTCTGTCGCTTCTACCACTACTGTTGCATTTGATGTAGCTCTTTCAATTGTTGCCTTGTGTTCATCTTCTTTATCAGTAGCTTCCTTTTCTTCTTCTTCTACTTTAGCTTCTATTGTTGCTACAACAGATTTAGATTTAGCTTTGAATTCATCAGTTTTTCTCTTCTTTTCTGCGACATCTTCCTTCTTTTTCTAGACTCTTTCCTTATTTCTTCTCTTCTTGTCTGTCATTGTTTCTTCTTATTCCACTGATCTGAAATGTATAGATGCAGTTGTAGTAGATTCCTTTGCTGCTACTTGTTATTCTTCTTTCTTTCTAGTTTCCTCGTGATCTCTTTCTTCATATGTGATTCTCCCTAGCCATGGGACGCCATACTTATTACAGTGTTATATCTCTAGCAGATGGATGCTCTAAGTAATAATAATAACAATGATTGAGATCTAATGCTCAGAGTAATAATAATAATAATAATAATCTATATCACAGAAGCACAAGTAGCATAGATGATTTTGAGAATCAATAATTGACACTGTTGCTCCTTGTGATAGGAACTTATATTGTTGTTTAGGCCAATTGTTCCAAAACCTAGGGAGACCAGAAGATTGAGTACTAATGCACAATTTTCTCCTCTAATTCTATCTTGTTAGGTATCCTAACACCACACAAATATCCCTTTAAGAAAATAATTCTTGAAAATTATTTTAGGAAATATCATATTTATATTTTAGACTAGTAAACCAATTGTTGTTTGTTGAAATATTCCAGATGGGAGATGAAGCAGTCATGAAATTGCTTCTTAATGGATGCCTTGATCTAGATGAGACAGACGATGATGCAAATACTCCGTTGTAAGTCAAATTAAGCAGCAAAGAGTTTCTTCATTAAGAATTTCATATCTAACGTAGTGATTTCCCATGGGGAATCGGTGATTCCTTTGAGGGATCCATGTGGGTAGTGTTGATTAGGTCTCTGGGTTTTTGGGTGTCTAGGTGGTGTCTCTCTAGATTGTGGGTATGATGCCCAAACCTACAACTTTTCCCTCTGATTCTCCCAGAACGGTAACTATTCCCTCAGATTCAACCTCACCTTCTATAATCCCAATTTTTATTTCTTCGAGCCTTACAATGATCCCTTGAGAATTTCACCCTAACACCTTAACAAGATTTCAATTTGATCTTCTTTCCCTGAAACCCTAATTTTTATGCCCAAAATTTGTCTACGTTAGAATCACTGCATTTGAAGATAAACTAAATTTATATCTATCTTAGAAGATACAACTTACTTGATTTTTGAAACATTTATGTTAAAATCATTCACGACTTGAATGTTTCCCCTCATATGGAATCCTTCTTAGTAATTCTCTGGTAGCATTTGCAATTGTGAGTCTTGTTATTGCATAGTTTGTAGTTAGGGTAAAAGGCTTGAGGTTTTAAGGGAAAACTAGCTTAACAGGAACCAATCCCACCCAATGTCACCACAATGGGATGGTTCTTTCTCTTTAGCATGGTACGGCCCAGGGGAGACGTCCCGGGTGACATGGGGTTTTGAGAATGCAAAGGTTTACAAGATAAAGTATTTATTCCCCCCTCACAAGTCACCACCGAGCAGATAGTCCTGGCTAAACATCCATTAATGAAGTAAACCCCCCAAGGATATAAATGCCTGAGACAAAGCAACAACAAATGATATATGCAAGCTAGTTCAATGGGTTAGTACTTCATATCAATAGATGACTATCTGATAAACATGTTAGCAATTTAACAATAAATATTGACGAAGTCAATGTTTATAAATAGTAATGAAAATTATGTCACTTCACCAATAAATACTAGAACGGTATGGCATTTAATGTAATAAATCAACACCTCACTTAATTAATGCCTTTAATCATTGTTCAATTGTTCTTTAAAGAAAATGTCTAGCTGCACTAGTGATATTATGGCTAAAGATGATGGCAGCATATAGGGTTAGCAGGTTAGTTTAGGCTAGGGTTAGTGAAGTTAGGATTTTGATTCAAGAGTTTGAGAGTAGTTTTGATCAGGTTCACTTCAACGCATGAGGTTTTAGTATTAGTGCCTTAGGGTTAAATGGAGTCAATAGTGAAGGACGCAAGAGTTGAAGGAGGAAAAGGTAAATAGGTCAAGGAGTGGAGGGAGAAACTTTGGAGTGTTTCTAGAGCAAGGCCCCAAAGTCAAAACCCTAGGGGAGAGAGGCTCACCTTGGTGTAGGTAAACTAGGCCTCGGTGCTCTCCCCTCCTTCCTTAACTCAATGGCAATATGGATAGCTAAAAGATGAAGCATAAAACCAAGACTAGAGGGTTTGATGAAGCAAGATGTTGCTACAACAAGGCATTTTCAGCAAACCCTAGAGAAAATTGGTCCCAAGTGTAGTATATATAAGATTAAGGTGTCTCTCTCTCCTTGGCTTATAGATAGTAGGGCTAGCAAATAAATGAAGAGAGAGAGAGAGAGTGTAGCAACGTCTAGGATCTCTTCTTCTTCAATGGCTGAAAGTTTCTCTAAAGGGGACATGAGACAAGGACCTACTTCTGTGCTTGTCACTAGGGTTTTGTTCAGAAAAATTCATAAACATATGCAAGAAAATGAAACTACAACCATTCATTCAAGAATTTTTGCAGAAAATTACTTACATATCACCAAGAGATATCAATGCAAACCCTAGTTGTAACACCTTCCTTCAAGAGAAATGCCAAAACATGCCAAAATAGTCCTCCTTCAATAAGTGTGCATCACTAAATCAGCCAAAAACCATAGAATAGGGCGCAAATTTCAGACCTCACCAAGTGGTGAGTGAGTTGTGATGAAAAAATGAAGGTAAAAATCCTTCATTTATACAATACCATGACCTAATTTTACATTTTAGGTCATGAAAAAGGTTGACAAGGCCAAAACACTAAAATCATATTGTTTTACATTAAATTGTCAAATTAAAACCCTAATCAAGATGAAAAGAGAATAAAATCCCCTCCAAGGGAGACATTAGCCCCTTTTAGGGCAAATGGGGCATCCTGGAGAAAAATGTTAGTCGTCCTTGGGCTTTTCCAGCCTGCCACATGTGCCAATACTGCCCAGTCTACCTCCCAAGACGTCCATAATGATGGATGACGGCATGGCCATGATGGGTGACATCCCAGGCCTTCCAAGGCCAACGTTCCACTGAAAGAAGGTCAATCCCCCTTGGTCAAGCTCTGTCAAAGTGCCTCTGGTGGAACGTCCTCTTCTCCTCTGGTGCAAAGCCCTTGATACATATCCATCCTATCTCTGCCCCCTGATGGGGTCTCAACATCCACCTGATGGGCTCTTCATCCCCATGGAGGTCTGAACTGGTCATCTCCCCATGTGTACCAGTCCAAAATGGTACTTGTCTGTCGGGCATGGTCCTGCACATTAAAAGCTACGCCCTCCATGGGCTCATCAGTCATAGGGATCATAGTAATTTCAATCACATTTCAACATCAATATTATTAAACATGTGCATAAAACCCCTAATACATCAATTAATAGCTCAAAGACATTACACAAGCCTACAAATTTACAAGTCTGGAGAAAAGGACAAGGTCTCCTATTGGGCTAGTGTCCACTTGCAAAGGAAAGTTCCCGTAAGAGACATCATCCAAGCCATGTAAGTGGATGATGTGGTCAGGGGATGTCCAAGCGGGTGGGTGCAATGAAGGCCAAGGATGCAAAACGTTACATGTGGGTACCTTTGTTAGAAGGAAAGATGCACAATAGGGATCATAGTAATTTCAATCACATTTCAACATCAATATTATNCGTTACCCACAAGTATTTTCACAGAAATGAGAAGGTTGGCTCGTGATGAGACCCCCTTTTCCTTGGCCATGCAACCAAAGGTCACTTCCCTGGCATGGTAACCAGCTGGTGGCAATGTCATACTGCTAGGTACCCATGGACCTAATAGGTTGGCTCGTGATGAGACCCCCTATCCTCTGGTTAGGTCTTGTTTTATTATTTTTTAGGGTCCCTCTTGTTTCTTGCTGAGAAGCCTTTTATTTCTTTCTAGGGGATCCCTAGGCGAAGAATCTTGAGGTTTTATTCTTAGGCTTTTATCTTTTACCGGCTTCCTTTTACCTTATGGGCCTTTATCCCCTTCTTCCCACTAGGTGAGATGCAATACTAAAAAATAGGTCAATCGAGTGCCCGGACAAGTGGAATGGGATGGGTGAGAGGGAAAACAAGGTGGAAAATTGATGTTGTGAAGGGGGCAGACNATTCTTCCCACTAGGTGAGATGCAATACTAAAAAATAGGTCAATCGAGTGCCCGGACAAGTGGAATGGGATGGGTGAGAGGGAAAACAAGGTGGAAAATTGATGTTGTGAAGGGGGCAGACGATGAATTCTCAGAGACCCCCCAGTGGCTAACCAAAACCAACATACAAAGGCTTACTAGGGCATCTTGTCAATCCCCCCAAACATGGTCAAGTGGGTAAGTGTAAGATCCAAGAAGTTGTTAGAAATAAAAGGAATCAGATGCATACATTCAATGGTTTTGATGATCAAAGTGACACATACCATGATACCTTGACTAATTACCTCATGGAGCAAGAACCCTATCTAACACAAGACCAAGCCGATGGTGGAGGCTATTGTTGCTGACAAAGGCTGATGCTGCTGACAAAGGATGCTGGAAGAGAGAAAATGTGGGCCCTCCAGGGCCATGTTGAAATCAATCCTTCTCTCAGTACTCCATTTCTAGGACCTGTGGGCCTCAAGACATGATCTCCTAGTTACCCTTGAAAGTGGGGGATAACAAGTCTCATTCTCTATGTGATTCCACTCTATTCTAATATCCCTTAACCTTATGGATGAATTAAATAAGAGGTATATGTATTCGACTCTGATCTCTATCCTGGTTCATCTACTATTGACTTTTTCAACCCCAAAGATCAAGTACGTCATATCGTGATCGAAATTCTATCCTCCCACTTATCCCAAATAGTTTACATTCCACATTAGTCAAATATATCCCTCGGTATTTTTAGAATCGGGTCCTGTAGTCCTGGGCTTTACCTCTATGATCAACCAGCTTCGAGAATCCTCATCTCAATTTTCAATGCATCTATGTTGAATCTACAACATGAGAAAAATGCAGCGAGAAGTGAATGAATCAGAGAATACTGAAGAAAACAACAGTGAATGTGAATGTGAAGTCCACGTTACTTGAAACCGTGCAGTGAGTCCTCTGGATGTTGTGGACATGGTGGGGTTTTTTTCTTTTTTGTGTAAAGAGGGTAGGCCTAATTCAGGGAAGATATGGTTCATAGCAGTCATTCCAAAGATGTTGAAAATTCCAACTTAAATTCTTAAATCAATGAATCCCTTTAGTAATTAATCTTATTTCCTTCATATTTCATAGATGGAAACATGGTTCTCATGCCTGGCAAATGCTTCTCCAAATTCCTTAGAAGATACAATAAATTTTCCATGTGTTTATGGTCGAAATCAATAATTATAGTGTCTAAGCTCCTTCAATATTGTTATGGAAATGAACATGGTCTTCAGCTTTTGCAAAAATGGTCTTACTGTGAAATACACTAACACTCAAGACTCTTAACATTGATCCACTAATCTTAGAATATATGGAAAAAATAATTATGTCTAAACCTAATGATTTAGAGACCCTCTTCAGTAAAATTGAGATTGAACTTGATATCCAAGAGCTCAAGATCGCCATAAAGAAGAGAGAATATGATGTTGTGGAGAGAACTTGAGTCAAATCAGTGTTTTTGTTTGAAAACAAAGGATTCTCATGTGTGAAATTAGAGAAATCTATTAGTATTGTGCAAATTCATGTCTTTTTCTCTCACAAAGAACTACAAACAAAAACAATTGACAAAAGAGTACAAACAAAAAGGTCAAGATTACCAAATTGTAAAATGGCTTTTAAAAAATTATCATATTTAGGTCACGAAATTTGTTAGGGACCTAACCTCCCTAACCCACCAAGTGGGTATAATAATATATTTCCATGCAATAAAGGTCAATATCAATAAGGCCTAGCAATAAGGAGGAATAAATCAAATCTAAGAACACCTAATAGAAGTTTTCCCTTCTAGAAGGATCTTCCTCTAGATTGTTCTTTTGGATAGATAGATTTAGTATAAATGGGAGTAGAGGGTATGAGAATTTTTGTCTTGAAGAATTATTGTAATAGAGCCATGTTGTGCTGGAGGTTTCCCCCTCAAAGAGGCAAGTGAACCTTGTTTCCTATCAATAAAGGTATAATTCTAATGTTGTGGTTCCATATAATTTTTTGTTTCGTTGTTATCTCTTCAGTATTTATGTATTCTACTTCTATCTCAGTGTTATTCTCTGCATTATTTCTCTTTTCTACTAATACAATAGACCTGGTACCTTGCAAGTGGTATCAAAGCACTTTCCTCGGTAGAAAATTGTGGGTTAATTTTTTTCAGGGTAGAGACATATTACAGCATCTTAAAGCTACAGAGATTTGTCATTACGGGCATAAACCCGTGGTCAAGGAGTAATACATGCAGGAAATACAAGTGGTACTCAAGCACACATCTGTTGGCCACCCTTGTAACCCCTGTTGGTACCCCTTCGAGTGGTAGCGCATCAGACAGCACATGTATACGAATCAGCCTAGATCTCTTGAAGCCCTCTATAGATAAATTGATTGGTCACCTAATTGTTATAGTGCCACCGAGAACATCACTTGGGAAGATACTCTCTAGTACATGCGTATTTGAGTAGTATGGCTAAGGGAATGGTCTAGCCTTCTTAGTTGGTTCCCTAAGATATTGGGTCGAGTACCATTGTTGGAATCCGCACATATATAAGAGAGCTATAGCACATGGAAAACCCTTATCTATAGACACCCTACATACCCTAACCTTTGGGAAGGAAACAGAAATAGAACAGACAAGACCTATTGTTTCACAATTGTGATTCATGCATTCTGGTTGCGAAATTACTACATATTTCTTCCTGTTAAGAATTTATGCATTTCAACACTGCAGTATTCTTCAGCTCGGAGTATAACTCCGCAGGAGTTAAAAAAAAAAAGTATAGTGGTCCCGCCAGCACACTTATTTGGTACCTATCCCATTGGATTCCCCTTTTCTCCCTAATTGCAGTCGTACCTTTCATTTTTAAGATTTTTTTTCAGTGAACCCAACCCCTTCCCAGCTTCGCTATTTTTCTGCCTATCCCATTATATTTCCCTTCTCTCCCTAATTGTCATGGCACATATCACTTATAAGTCCCTTTTTGTGGTCCCACCCACCCATTTTCCCTTACCCACACTCCCCCTCTCCAAATGGCCACCACTCATGACCAAGACCTGCAAGCTTCCATCAATCAAGTCAAGGAATCCATCCAACAAGTGACATTTGAGATTGGCTCTACCAATTCTAGCCTTGCACAATTCGAGTCCCACCTTGCACAATTCTAGACCCAATTCCATCACCAATTTGACACCATGGATACCAAATTCATGAACCAATTTAACACCCTCCAGTCTAATGTCAACCAGTTTTTGAACTGCACTTCGGGTCCTTCCTCCTTGGACCAACCAGATGTTGTTCATTCCTCTCATTCTCTTCATTTTCAATCCAACTCCTTTCATTGTGACACCCGTCTTCCCCGCGTTGAGGTCAATAAATTTGATGGCTCTGATCCCACGGGTTGGGTCACTCAAATGGAGCATTATTTTTCTCGGCATGGTATTACTGATGAGTTGGCCAAACTTCACTATGTTTTCCTTTATCTAGATCCTGAATGATGGAAATGGTGGCAATGGCGTTAAAATTCACGTCAGGGGTATATTGCATGGACCTAGTTTGTTGCAGATCTTTATGACCGCTTTGACACTGATACCCACTATCTCGATCGTTTGACCAAGTTGAAACATTCAGGCACAATGGAAGACTTTATAAATTCTTTTGAACATTTGGCCTTTCGAACCAAGGGAATTTCAGATGTGTTCTATCATGAATTCTTTATCAGTGGCCTAAAGGATGAAATCTGACCCCAGGTTCTCATGGCTCACCCTCAGACTTGGTTGGAAGCCACTAAACGTGCCAAAGAGGCCCAAGAAGTTGTTTTTTTCTCAAAACAAAAAACTCTCTTTTGTTCCTTGCCATCGAACCACTAATCCTAACCCCCCTGCCACTCCCCTCAAGGTCTAGAAATTAACTAGGTCTGAAATGGTTGAACGCCAACTAAAGGGTCTTTACTATAATTGTGATGAAAAATATTTTATGGGGCATAAGTGTAAGGAACAAAAAAAAATTATGGCCATTTCTAAAGATGTTCTTGAAGACGATGTGCCAGTTCCCCTTGTTGAAGAGCCCTCCCTTCCTGATGCTACCCAGGATCCCGCTGACCCACCTAAAGTTGACCCACTCATTTCCTTGCATTCCTTCACTAGCTTCTCTGCTCCACACACCCTCAATCACATTGGCTATATTAAGCATAGGAAGGTCATCATCCTTGTTGACAGTGGTAGCACCCACAATTTTATGCATCGTTTCATTTCCCAAGAAACCAATTGATATGTTTGTGTTGTCAATAATTTTGAAATCATGATAGCCAATGGTGGGTCCATGAAATGTGGTGGGCTTTGTGAAAATGTATGTCTTCAAATTGGACATTACCACCTGAAATATCATATTTTTACCATTGACATGGGTGGGGGTGACATTGTGCTAGGTGTTATAGGATAAATTGGTAAATGCAGACATAAACTAATCTCCCTAGATCCACCTAGATCTAGAACAAAACAAGACAGGACATGGCGCTTTCCCTAGGTTCTAATCATTGAATCTATCATCAAAGAAAGGATGAGTGACATACCTTTGAATATAGATTCCTTATGTCTTTGTTGTCCCTGCTTCGCTCTGGTGCTCTTGTGATATTGATCCTACAATGACACAAACCAACCAAAGTGAAATCAACAATAGTAGATTCAATTAAAACTTAAACATGTGATCAAGGAGTCATGTAATAAAATGAGAATTATTTTATGAGAAAGAAACATGCCATTGTATTATAATGTGGAAGAAATATGCATCTAGATTCCTTAATGTCGTCAAGTTCCTTCCAACAGTTCCTTGCTTCCCACACACTTCTTGCTCCAATGGATTATGAGACTGTATATCGGATATCTAGTCACAATCTATCTTGATAAAACAAAGCTCAAATCCAATCTAACCAAGCTAAAAATCTCAAGCCAAATTCAACTCAATCAAGCTAACTTTCTCCATGAGAGCTCCTCTCATTTTATAAGATAAAGAGGATAAGGTGAGGAGGTTAGGATGATCCCACTAAATCATGAAAGCGAGTAAGATCCAAACCATTCAGAGGCCACCTCACCATAGAAGCTTCTCCTTCTAGAAGCATCAAGAAAATGATCATTTTTCCCACATATGAAGGTCGTCGCACCCTGGTTATAGTGCAGCCTACGAAAACTCTGCAACCCAGATATAGAGAAAGGTGTGGAAATCAGGCATTTCCGCACCCTCCATATAGAGCAGCCTGCAAAAATCCTCCATAATAGGGTTTTTTCATAGGGAAACACAACTTCTTCTCTTAGGAAAATTTCTTCTCCCTTCTTTCTTCAGGAATTTAGGCCACTGACCCCTCTAAAGGCAACAGATAGGTTTACATCATTAACGGTCATCAGGGTGACGAAAATAATGTGTAAAAAAGAGCCCCCCAAAGTATGAAGTTATAACAGAGTGATAGTTGAAATACTTTGTTGAGTGTGTGTAGGGAACAAGGAACAGTCGGTTAGAAACCTTCCAAGAAACAAGGAAATACAATACAATAATATATCATCATTGAGGTAGGCATTCCCATACGCAGAATACAAATGAATCAAACCATAAATGTTGACATGCAAAGATCCATGTCAAGTAAGATAGGTCATGGCCACCAAACATACACTGTGGATCCACACCAATATGACTCAAATCTGAACATAGCCACCAAAAATACACTGTGGATTTATGTGATAGTACAAACTGAATATACTCCAATGCAACTTGAATCTGTCAGAAAAGATCCAGGGTCTTCATCTCCAACACTCTATAGTACAAATCTAACCATGTGAATACATGTGCTAAAGTCGAACATGGTATAAACCACTTGATTACCGGTCATTAGTGAATACCGTTAACAAGTGTGAGGGAAATCGCCATTAATGTCAATGACTCCCAAGGTGCAGAAGTACAATCCAACGAATGTGAATCAATGATCTGAGGTCGAGCACTCGGTAGAATCTCTCAATCAGGGGTCAATAATGAAAACCCATTTTTGAAAGCGAGGAAACCTGCCATTGAGGCATGCAAGTTCCAAGGTACCAATTAGTTTCTAAGTCTAACTCCTAGATAATGAGTTGAATTCAACAGGAAAAGACTCGTCACAGGAAGGCCTTAATGTATCCTCCATCAATGACATGAAACATGTAACAAGATTTTAATTAGATCAGAGTAACCAGTGATTCAGGACTGACTCAGGGATGGTCGACACAATAGAAGGCTTAAGGACTACAGAAATGGCCAACGCAATAGAAGGATTTCTGGGTTGAACTTCTCTTTGAACATATTGATGACACGAAAACTGTCTTGGAAACACTGACTCAACAACAAGGATCACAGGCCAATTTGTAATCTTATAAAGGAGTATGACCAGGAGACAAGTAAAATTTTCCAACCTAGACACAAAGCCAATGAAAGGGTGTCATGTTCAAAGGTGACTCTTCCATGGAATAAAAGTTTAGACACATTTCTTTCCCAAATTTTCCCCCACCATTTCTGGCGAGTACCTCTTTATTTTTACACAAGCTTGAGGAGGATAACATATGCTTGTAATGTAAGCTCATCCTTCGGATGAGTCCTTCGAGGAATTTTTAATGAACCCTAAAAAGGAGTGGTTCGGTCCCAAGCGGGTCTTTCGATGTTTGTTTAACGAGTCCAAAGAAAGACAACTCATGGGTTTTTCATGTTTAAAGAGTCTGAAAAACACTTAAAGAAAACTCTAGTCCCATATGGGCCTTTCAATGTTTGTTTAATGAGTCCAAAGAAAGGCAACTCATGGGTTTTTCATGTTTAGAGAGTCTGAAAAACACTTAAAGAAAACTATGGTCCCATATGGGCCTTTCGATGTTTGTTTAACGAGTCCAAATAAAGAAAACTCGGGGTTTTTCATATTTAGAGAGTCTGAAAAACACTTAAAGAGAACTCTCTCAGTTCCTTTTGCATAAAGTAGTCTGATGAGACCGAAAAAGAGATAAACTATCACTCAACATATGTGTTTTCTAATACTTTAACGAGCATGAAAAGAACAATATCGCTCGGCAATCTTTTCATGTTTAGAGAGTCTGAAAAGAGCTTAAAGGTGACTCCAGGTGGTTCCTTTTTCGTTTAACCTTTACGAGTCTGAAAAAGTGATAAAAGTATACTCAGTTATATTCTCATTGATTTACGAGCACGAGAAAGAACAAAGACTAACCTCGGTAACTTATTCTCATGTATTTACGAGCATGAGAAAGAGCAAAGACTAAGCTCAGGATTGTTTTCATTTTTACGCAAGATTTAAAACAAAACAAAACTATGCTTGGGATAGATTTTATTTTTACACAGGATTAAAAACTAAACAAAAATTATGCTTGGACCTAGTTTCATTTTTACACAAGCTTGAACTAGAGGAAACTATGATTGAGGTAGGTGGTTTCATTTTTACACAAGCTTGAACCAAAAAAACTATGCTTGTGACCTCCCAACGAAAATGATGTGTAACACTAGGTGTTGAATGGTTACGCACTTTGGGTCCCATTCTTATGGATTTTAAGGAATTAACCATGCAATTCCAACAAGAGAGACAAAGGTATCAATTTCAATGTCTCACAGTTGGTTCTCTTGAGATCATCAATTCCCATCACATGGAAAATATCCTCAAGAAAGGACACTCTAGTATTATTTCACAACTCCAATCCATTCAAGTGGTTGAGACACCCTCTGTGCATCCTGACCTCCAAGCTATCCTTTCCAAACACCAAGTTGTTTTTTCCACTCCTCAAGGACTTCTTCCTTCTCGTGGTGTTCATGATCATTCCTTCCCCCTTGTTCCTGGCAATCTTCCTCCCAATGTTCTCCCTTATCATCATCCATTTTCCCAAAAGAATGAAATTGAGAAAATAGTGCAGGAATTGCTCCAAGTGGGTGTTATCCACCCCAGTACCAGCCCTTATTCTTCTCATGTGGTCATGGTAATTGAGAAAGAAGGTACTTGGCACATGTGTCCTGACTTTCGTGCCCTCAATAAAATCACCATCAAGGACAAGTTTCCCATTCCTGTCATTGATGATCTCTTGGATGAGCTGAGTGGTGCTCAGTAATTCACTAAACTTGATCTGTGTTCTGGCTACCACCAGGTACGTGTGCAAGAAGTTGACATCCCCAAGACTACCTTTCGAACTCATGAGAGTTACTATGAGTTCTTGTCCATGCCCTTTGGCCTATGTAATGCCCCCTCCACCTTCTAAAGCCTCATGAACCATGTTTTTCGTCCTTTTATCTGTCATTTTGTCTTATTTTTCTTTGATGATATTCTCATCTATAGTAAAAATTGGCAATCCCATCTTGCCCATGTGGATCAAGTTCTCCATCTACTCTCTCAGCACCAACTTTTCCTAAAACACTCTAAATTTTCCTTTGGTGCCTCGGAAGTCGAGTACTTAGGTCATATTGTTGGAAAGGTTGGTGTCTGGGTGGATCCTAAGAAGATTGAACCAATGTTGGATTGGCCTTCACCCCAATACTATCAAAATCTTGCATGTTTTTCTAGGTTTAATAGGCTATTATCACAAGTTTGTTTAGAATTATGGAAATATTGCGACGCCTCTCATTGCTCTCCTTAAAAATAATTCTTTCATTTGGACTCCCACAACTGATCAGGCCTTTCAAGCCTTGAAAGCAGCTATGTGCACTACTCCAGTCTTGGCCCTTCCTGATTTCACAAAGACCTTTGTCCTAGAATGTCATTCCTCCGAGAGAGGAATTGGGGAAATCCTTATGCAAGAGGGAAAACCTTTGGCCTTTACTAGCAAACAATTGTCAAAACACCATTTGGGACAATCAATCTATGAAAATGAAATGTTGGCTATTATGCATGGCGTGGATCTTTGGCGCCCTTATCCCTTGGGGAAACGCTTCCAAATTAATATAGATCATCAAAGCCTCAAGTATTTTTTGGAGCAACGACCTTCCTCCCTGGAGCAACAAAAATGGGTAACTAAGCTCTTTGGATATGATTATGAGATCATTTACAAGAAAGGAAAATAAAATGTGGTTACTGACGCTCTTTCTCGAAAATATGAATATGAAGGGTCCCTTTTCTCCCTCTCCTTCATTGTACCAGATTGGCTCCAAGCTGTTCGCCAGGAATGGCTACAAGATCCTAAAATTTCACATCTGATCCAACAATTGCAAGCTAATTTTCCATTTTCCCCAGGGTACTCTTGGCACAATGATGAGCTTCTCTACAAAGGTCGTTTGTATTTAAGTTAACAGTCACAACTTAAATCCACAGTGCTTTCTAAGCATCATGATATACCCATAGTTGGGCACTCAGGGTTTACCAAAACCTATGACCAGGTCAAACGTTCTTTTTTCTGGGATGGTATGAAAAAGGACATTCTCACTTTTGTGGCAGAATGTAATGTTTGTCAACGCAACAAGGGAAAAACAATCAAAGATCATGGAACACTACAACCACTTCTCATTCCACCTGCTATTTGGAGGGACGTCTCTATGGATTTTATTATGGGATTACCTAAATCACGAAATAAGTCATTCATCATGGTGGTCATTGATCGTCTTTCCAAGTATGTTCATTTCTATGCTCTTCAACACCCATTTACCACATCTACTATGGCTCAACTTTTCATGGATCATGTCTTCAAGCTTCATGGCATGCCTCATTCTATTGATTCTGATCGAGATCCCACTTTCACCAGCAATTTTTGGCAAGAACTATTCAGGCTACAAGGCACCCAATTGCATCTCAGCACCACCTATCATCCCCAGACTAATGTTCAAACTAAAGTTGTCAACAAGTGTTTGGAGACATATTTGAGGTGTTTTTCCTCTAAAAGAAAAAATCAATGGGCTCAATGGTTACAATTAGTTGAATGGTGGTACAACACTTCTTACTATACAGCTACTTGCATGAGTCCTTTTGAAGAAGTATATGGATAAAAGCCACCTTTTTTTCTCTCATACATGTCAGGTGTCTCAAAGGTCCAAGCGTTTGACCAAACGCTTACAATTTGAGAGGTTATTCTTCGTACCCTCAAAGAGAATTTTGCCATGGCTCATAATTGCATGAAGAAACAAGCAAATCAAGGTCACTCAGAACGTCAATTTGTTGAAGGAGACCAGGTATTTATTCGACTACAACCTTATAAGCAAACTTCACTCAAGGTCGAACATTGTCAGAAAATGGTGCCCAAATTTTATGGTCCTTATACAATTCTCAAGCACATGGGACAAGTGTCCTATCAATTAGCTTTTCCTGGACCTTATAAGCTCCATCATGTTTTTCATGTCTCCTTCTTAAAGAAGGTGATTGGAACTAGGTGACAAACTCAAACTAGCCTTCCCGAGTTGGATGAAGAAGGATCCATCTAGTTGCAGCCAAAAGTAGTTTTGGACCAGCGTGAGCATCGTCTTTGCCAGTGAACCATCAAGGAAGTGTTAGTCCACTAGAAATATACAACTCTAGCAGATGCCACTTGGGAGCCATCTACCATTGTGCAACAATTTCCTTATCTCAAGCCTTGAGGACAAGGTTGATTTTAAAGGGGAGGGCATGTTAGGGACCTAACCTCCCTAACCCTCAAGTGGGTAAAATAATATATTTCCATGTAATAAAGGTCAATATTAATAAGGCTTAGCAATAAGGAGGAATAAGTCAAATGTAAGAAGACCTAATAGAAGCTTCCACTTCTAGAAGGATCTTCATCTAAATTGTTCTTTTGGATAGATAGATTTAGTATAAATAGGAGTAGAGGATATGAGAAGTTTTGTCTTGAAGAATTATTGTAATAGATCCCTGCTCTGCTGGAGGTTGCCCCCTCAAAGAGGAAAGTGAACCTTGTTTTCTATCAATAAAGGTATAATTCTGGTGTTGTGGTTCCATATAATTTGTTTTTTTGTTGGTATCTCTGCAGTATTTTCGTATTATGTTGCCATCTCGATGTCATTCTCTTCATGATTTCTCTTTTCTGCTAATATAATAGACGTCGTACCTTACAAAATCATAGTTAGGAATATAAAAATAAACTCACCCCAATGATTGCATTTTCAGTCCACAACCAAGCAAGATGGAGGAGGTACTAAGGTGTTATTGATATCTACATAAATCAATCATGAGTGAGGAAGAAACAACTGGTGTAAGTTATAACCCATGTTCTCCAATCTTTAGAATGGTTAACTTCAAAATGCACATTCATGTAATACAAAGCAGAATTAGGCGACCTTAAAATACTCCATAGCTAACATCTCTAGAAGATTTGTAATTGCATGTGCAAAAAGAATTAGGAAAAGATGTTGACATACCTTCGAAGCTATTAAGTACTAAGAAGATATATTTTCCAACAATTCACGTAACACAAGTTTTTTGGGCCATTAATATTATGCAAGTACTTGAATATGGATTCAATGAACAATGCTAGAATATTAGTAATTACATGTCAAAAAATAATTAGGACAATATGTTGACATACCTTCGGAGCTATTAAGTACTAAGAAGTTATATTTTCCAATGATTCACATACTACAACTGTTTTAGACCATTAATATTATTTAGGTGTTTGAATACGGATTCAATGAACAATGCTATAACTCGGTGAAAGGAAAAATGTTGGCTCTAAAAGGAAATAAATCTGCCACTGAAATATATATAATCAAGATATTTCCCGAGAGAGTAAGAAGGTTCAAGGTTTGGTATTTCTCTCTAATCCATCGTCAACCTAGTCCAAATCAGGTAAAAAGCCTTGCCTATATTTTGGATAAAGAGTATCTTGAAAGCATCGATTTGATTTATCAAAGCCAATGTGTGATAGATCCATGTATGGGTTCATAGTAAAACATTATATCTAACAATTAAATGCAAGCTGATTTAAGATTGAAAGCTATGAGGTTGACCTGTAGAAAATGGTATTAAATATGAATAAAATGCTGCAATAAAACATTAGATCTAACTCCTCAAAGAGCATATCCATTTTAGATAAGGGTGATTACAAAAAAATGTCAAGCCTACTGTGGAAAAATGGAGAAATTTAGCTCAAAATGAAGTGTTAAGGGATAATCCATATTCTAACTTAATTAGGAAGGCCCATGGGCCTTAAGGGTTGGAACCATGATCTCATCCCATATGTAATGTCCCAAAGTTCTAACAAAGGTAAATCCATAAATTATTTAATTAAATAACTAATAATTTGTAAAGGAGGAAACCCTAACGAAATTTTAATCAACTCACAAGAGTGAGGAACTTACATGTGTTGTAGAACCCAAATTACATGCAACCCGATGACTTGAGGAACGCATCCATACCCTAAGAATGCATCCATACCTTGATCCTTGACCCGGCAACCGCAACACAAGGTGGGGGACAACTCTCCACCTAACATAGACCTTGCTACTATAATCTTTAGTAGCAGGTCACCCCTGATCCCTCAATCTATCTTGTCAATGAACCATTTTCCTTCCCCTCTCTATAGCTTCAGCCAAAGAGAGATGTTGTTTTCTCATCCTTTTCCCTCTTTATATAGAATCCATTTGTGGTAAGGAACCTCATCCCTAGGGTCCATTATTTAATTATTTATTATACTTTAGAGTTTATACATTACTTATGGTTACTTATTTTACCATTCTCTTTAATTACCCTAATATCCATAATAAATACTTATTATGACCCCCTTTATGATAATTATTATATATTTATTATTATTATTTATTACAATGAAAGTTTTAGGAGAATTATTATATTCTTGATATTATTATTATTATTTATATTTAATAATAATAATAATATGGGGCATGACACTCTTATTGTTTAGATATGCTTCAAATGAGCACATTTGTCCTATATTTATAGTGTTTATGCCTTCACTTATGGGATCGACTTGTAAAACTGGTTGGTCCAACCTGTACTTTTTGGTTGGGTCGACTTCACATAATCGTTCATATCTTCTCATTCCTATGGAGTTAGAGGAAGTGTCATATACCACTGTAAAGGTCTCGAAATTCAACCATATATCATATGTTCCCATCTGAGATAGGTATTCAGAGTAAAAAGGATTTCAAATATAGGGTATCCAAACTGAGCATCAAAATTCCAAAAACAATATTTCCAAC